>JAUCBJ010001065.1:0-40142 GCA_032718475.1 Nemertoderma westbladi | reverse complement strand
GTAGATGTGTGTCTGGAGGTCTGTTGAAACATAGCGGAATTGAGGAGCTTAGGTTTATTAGTAAATCTAGAATAGCTGGGATGGGATGACATATTATTGGTAGATGTGTGTCTAGAGGTCCGGTGAAACATAGCGGAATTGAGGAGCTTAGGTTTATTAGTAAATCTAGAATAGCTGGGATGGGATGACATATTATTGGTAGATGTGTGACTGGAGATCCGTTGAAACATAGCGGAATTGAGGACATTAGGTTTATTACTAAATCTAGAATAGCTGGGATGGGATGGGATGGGATGACATTATTGGAAGATGTGTGTCTGGAGATCCGTTGAAACATAGCGGAATTGAGGACCTTAGGTTTATTAGTAAATCTAGAATAGCTGGGATGGGATGAAATATTATTGGTAGATGTGTGTCTGGAGGTCTGTTGAAACATAGCGGAATTGAGGACCTTCGGTTTATTACTAAATCTAGAATAGCTGGGATGGGATGACATATTATTGGTAGATGTGTGACTGGAGGTCCGTTGAAACATAGCGGAATTGAGGACCTTAGGTTTATTAGTAATTCTAGAATAGCTGGGATGGGATGACATATTATTGGTAGATGTGTGACTGGAGGTCCGTTGAAACAGCGGAATTGAGGACCTTAGGTTTATTAGTAAATCTGGAATAGTTGGGATGGGATGACATATTATTGGTAGATTTGTGTCTGGAGATCCGTTGAAACATAGCGCAATTGAGGACCTTAAGTTTATTACTAAATCTAGAATAGCTGGGATGGGATGACATATTATTGGTAGATGTGTGTCTGGAGGTCCGGTGAAACATAGCGGAATTGAGGACCTTAGGTTTATTAGTAAATCTAGAATAGCTGGGATGTGATGACATATTATTGGTAGATGTGTGACTGGAGATCCGTTGAAACATAGCGGAATTGAGGACATTAGGTTTATTACTAAATCTAGAATAGCTGGGATGGGATGGGATGGGATGACATTATTGGAAGATGTGTGTCTGGAGATCCGTTGAAACATAGCGGAATTGAGGACCTTAGGTTTATTAGTAATTCTAGAATAGCTGAGATGGGATGACATATTATTGGTAGATGTGTGACTGGAGGTCCGTTGAAACAGCGGAATTAAGGACCTTTGGTTTATTAGTAAATCTAGAATAGCTGGGATGGGATGACATATTATTGGTAGATGTGTGTCTGGAGGTCCGTTGAAACATAGCGGAATTGAGGACCTTCGGTTTATTACTAAATCTAGAATAGCTGGGATGGGATGACATATTATTGGTAGATGTGTGTCTGGAGGTCCGTTGAAACATAGCGGAATTGAGGACCTTAGGTTTATTAGTAATTCTAGAATAGCTGGGATGGGATGACATATTATTGGTAGATGTGTGACTGGAGGTCCGTTGAAACAGCGGAATTAAGGACCTTTGGTTTATTAGTAAATCTTGAATAGCTGGGATGGGATGACATATTATTGGTAGATGTGTGTCTGGAGGTCCGTTGAAACATAGCGGAATTGAGGACCTTAGGTTTATTAGTAAATCTGGAATAGCTGGGATGGGATGACATATTATTGGAAGATGTGTGTCTGGAGGTCCGTTGAAACATAGCGGAATTGAGGACCTTAGGTTTATTAGTAAATCTAGAATACCTGGGATGGGATGACATATTATTGGTAGATGTGTGTCTGGAGGTCCGGTGAAACATAGCGGAATTGAGGACCTTAGGTTTATTAGTAAATCTAGAATACCTGGGATGGGATGACATATTATAAGTAGATGTGTGTCTGGAGGTCCGTTGAAACATAGCGGAATTGAGGACCTTAGGTTTATTACTAAATCTAGAATAGCTGGGATGGGATGACATATTATTGGTAGATGTGTGTCTGGAGATCCGTTGAAACATAGCGGAATTGAGGACCTTAGGTTTATTACTAAATCTAGAATAGCTGGGATGGGATGACATATTATTGGAAGATGTGTGTCTGGAGGTCCGTTGAAACAATTAAATTTCGAATGTTTCTTATTTATTTAATAAATTATTCAATGTAGAATATAGAACATACAGAACATTTAAACTATTAATGTACAAAATGTTTATTATTAGATTATACTAAATTTATAAATCTAAAAGTTTAAATTTTACAAATGCAAGCAACAAGGCAACATTATTTCTGCGATGGAAAATAATTCTAACTTTAATGCTTAATAGGTTGTATTAATTGTACATCAATCATCAATTTTATATTTATTTGCCTTGCTACGCGGACCTAACAATATTTATAATGTAATAAAGACAACAACAAAGAAATACTATGGAAAAACTTATCTAAGTTCTTTTGAGTTCATAATTGTCAATCAAAATTGCACTAGCGAGTTTTTGTTATTTCTTATATAGTCTTTTATATTTCTCCAAGTTCTATCTTTTAAGACGGGAAATGTTGTTGATCGTATAGACTCTATGACCTTTTTTCCAGGGAGTTCCGTTGTTTTTGTAGCTCGTAATCCTTTCATTACGGCCTCCCTCTCCTCCTTAGTCCAGGGTCGTTTATTTGAAACGCGATTTCTTTTCTTAGGTGACTCCTCTCTCTCAATTGCTTTCCTTTTTTTGGTTTCCCGGCCTTCATCATCTGTGCAATTGGAGCATCTGGCAATCATTGGCAACTCCATCTGCGCAGGTTGTGCGTCTTCTCTGTTCATATCTGTACCAAATCATTCCAACAAAATCATACCGCTATTTATTGTTTCTATTATCAAGTGCAAATACAATTTATTTTATTGGAAGATTTCAGAACAATGTTCTACAAGGTGTTCCCATTTTTTTTAACGAAATTAAATTTTCTGTCGGTGTCAGTTCGTTTAATTTCAGTTTAATTTATAAATATATTTCTAATTAATAATATTTATTAATAATTTCAAATCTGAAAACGACAATGCGAGATCTATTTTAGCTCTCGAGTTATAGCTGTCTGTTTGTCTGTCAGTCGGTCAGTCTGACAAAATTTAAGAAACATGCAATGTACAATTTTGCCATACTGTAGGAATTTTCCCGTTTAGTGATCACATTTATAATGTCAGTCTCAACGTTTCATGTATTCTAGATTGTCTGTCATTCTGCCTGCCTGCCTGCATGTCTATCTGTCTGTCTGTCTGTCTTTCTGTTTGTTGGCCTGTCTGTCAGTCAAAAAGTAATGAATGAAATACACAACTGAAAATGTTGTTGTAGAGGTTTTCCTGGTCTATGATTCCATTTCTTATGTCCGTTTTAACGGTTAAAGGATTCTAAATGGTCTATTAGGATGTCTGTCCGTCTGTTATATTTTGACGGACAGACCGACATGAATACAGACCCAATACAAAGCCAATATATTTAAATATTGACATCAGAAATGGAATCACCGACCAGGAAAACCCCTTTAAATCAATTTTTAGCGATGTCGTGTCCTTTCCTAAATTTTGACTGACAGACGGACAGATTGTCTGATAAACAGATAGACTGACAGTTAGACAGTCTGGAATTCTTCAAACGTCAAAACTAACTTCGGTATTGAAATCACCGACCAGGAAAACCCCCATAACCTAAATTTCAGTTCGGTAGTGTGTTTCCTTAATTATTGACTGACAGACAGACAGATTGACCGACAAACAGCCAGAGTGACAGACTGGAATTCATCAAACGTCAAAACTGACATCGGAAATACAATCACCACCCCAGAAACCCCCCATATCGAAAATTTTAGTTAAGAAGTATTGCAATATTTGTTAACACGTTATTTGTCATGTTATTGTTTACTATGTTATTTGTCAATTTGTGTAACAATGAATTGCAATATTAGTTTATTTAGTTTTAAAAAAAGTTTTCCATATTTCATCTAGAACAGATTTATATCAAGATTCCAAATTTGAAAACGGTTTAGCAAGATCTGTCATACTTCTCGAAATGGTTCTCTATCCGATGGACTGTCGGTCTGCCCGTCAATAAAAAGAATACTATCTGTCTAAAAAAATTCCTATATGGGTTTTCTTGGTCGGTGACTTCATTTCTGATGTCAGTATTCAAATTTGGCCTTGTCGTTTCTGTTTGTATGTCTGTCCGTCAAAATATAACAGACAGCCAAACAGACAACTTGGAAATCATCAAACGATAAAACTGACAATAGAAATGAATTCTGCGAACAGGAAAACCCCTATAACTAAACTTTGACCTCGATGGTGTGACCTTCATATTCGACGGATAGATTGTCGGATAGTCCGAAAGACCGACAGAGAGACATACAGAAAAACTAGATTTCACTAAAAGTGAAAACTGACCTCGAAATGAAATCAGTGACCAGGAATACCCCCATAGCAAAAATCATAGCATGTACATGGTGAATCACCAGATATAAACGTATTTTAGCCATAACATGTTCCATGGTGAACTAAAGACAGCAGGGTCAATTTCACCATAATTATTTTATGGCGAACCAGGAAATCCACAGATTTTCGCCATAACTTTATTATAGAGGTTTACCGCCTATATTATAGCAGAGCAGCTCCTATTTTGCCGTAAATATTTTATGGTGAATCACAAGAAATAAACCAGCTTTTGCCATATATTATTTATGGCCTTTGCATTAATTTGTTTAATACCTTTTACCATAAATGAGGTGCAGCAGGGCTATACGCGACCTTTTTATGGTGAAAAGGCTATTTTGGTTCACGGTCCTTGACATAGGTGACCATTATTACCGTAATGTGTGTGTGTGTGTGTGTTAGTGTGTGTGTGTGTGTGTGTGTGTGTCCAGAGCGATATCTCAGTTATTTATTAATCAATCGAAACAAAATTTGGACAAAAGTTAGATATAGGGATGGCGAAGGCTCATACAAAAAATTGGGTGTCGAGATGGTATTTGTGCGATGTGAGCGCTATATTTGCGTGTTTTCGCATGGTTTAGGAAAAAGCTATCTTGTCATAGGGAACGCAATGAATGATTCTGATATTTGGCATGGAGGTACCTGAATTATTTGTAAATCGATTAACGGAGGCCGATTTTTAAATTTGGACCTACATTATGACCTAATTGAAGATTTAATTAAGGTAATTAATTAGCACTGCTAGTACTGTCTGATTGTCTGCCTGTAGTAGGCATACCGGACCGGTACTACCTGACCACTGTAGGCCTATCTGCCTATCTTCATACTGTCATAGGTCAGTACAGCAGTAGGTCCTAGCCTAGCCCTAGCAGTAAATATAATATTTCGCCATGTTCGCAGGCGACTTCGCACTGACTACCAGTAGGCCTATGCAGCTATGCTATGAGATTAACCGTCCAGTCGTTCAGATGCATATGGTACCGGTACTGGAACGGGTTACGGTTTAATCCTGCATTTGTCAATTACGACAATACCGGTACGACTTTGAGTACCGCTGTACCGGTACGCGGTAGCCTACCGTTACCGGTTGACCGGTAGGCGTAGGCGGTAGACCTACGGTGCGATGGTAGCCAGCCGGTAGGTGGTAGGCTTACCGTACCGGTATAAATGTTGGCGGATGGCGGGATGACGTCGTGTGGCGCGTAATTACTTACCGGTTGCCGGTAGACGCCTACCCAACTCGTAACTGGTGGTCGTGGTCGTGGTGGGATGAGCACAGGAGCATGAGGTCGCCTACGACTGTACGATGGGAACAAGTGAAAAGGAAACATAGGCCTACCCGAACGAAAACGTATTATTATTGTACTGATTAAGTAGGAGGACCGTGAACCTTCCAGGCTTGCCAGCTTGTATAATACTATAACTGCTGGATTGAGAGGGGGGGGGGGGGGGGGGGGATGGACACACAATACTCCTTGGCGTTTCAGCAATATTAGTTATCAATTTAGAGAAAAGAGCTCGTTATAGAGCCAGACTAGTCTTACCAAAACAATAAACGAGAGTCTATGACACAGGTTATTATTTGATTTTTGCTCATAATCAACTGTTATTTGCGTCCAATTTCCCCTGGAGAAGGCTGAATTTAGTATATTTATTTATGTTGGTTTTCAAACTGAAAATCTACAAAGTTATTCTAGACCTGTTACATGACGGGGGGGGGGGGGGGGGGGGGGGGTTGGTGGTCGTGACGAAACCTGTGATAAAATATATCACACTTTGATATAAGTATAAAACTACAAATCAAAATACTAATCGGACCTAATGGAATGCTTTGTCGGTCGCATATTGATTTGTATGAGCCAGCGCTGATTCTGCAAAAGTTCGAAATGTATTATATTCGAACGCGTCGGCCCTTAATTAGCAAGCAGAAACGTGATTGGCGGAAGTTTGTGGTGCTGCTTCCCAGTTAATTACTGTACAATCCCCTTTCTTTGTCACATTGCCCTTCCCTTCTCCCTTTGAACTTCTTCTCTCTTATTGACATTTCCCGGCTTGGCCCCTTGAGAATGCCTTCCATTTTGAGGCGAAACCTACCGGTCAGCTGACTGCCGTCCACTGATCACTGTTTGCATGCAACGCTAGGTCTCGGTTACTTTTCACTTTGTTGTACTGCTGTACATACCTACCGGTAAGGTTTTCTACTTAACTTGCTTGACTAATAAAATTAAAACGATTAATATTTCATGATAACTCAAGTTGTTATATTTTAAAGACAAACAATATGTCCACTAGTGCCAGTGATCGTCCTAATAGTGTACCCCAATCTATGAATATTTTCCTGTTGTCTAGCATGTTTTTTTTATATTATATTTATTTATCTTTTTTTTCAGAAACACCTAAAACCCAGACAGGAGTACTCCCCGATCGGGAGCAGGGAGAAGGCGGTGGTAGAGATGGAGCCATAAGGACAGTAAACAGTACAGGTGAGTTTTATCAATATTTTCTACGGTATTGTCATTGTGGAACGCAATCACAAACATAAATTTAATTAAACTAGTTTAATGTAGATTAAATTGAAATAATTAAAACTTTATGTCACGAGAGACCGGTATTGAGTTGAGTTATTGCATGGACGGATCCAAGTTGGATGTCCTTATTTCTCACACGTTTGTTTGTTTGTTTGTTTGTTTGTTTGTTTGAACACACAACTGTTGATGGAATTGAATTTGATGAAACTTTGATGATGGGTTCATTATCGAACCTGCAGTAGTTGTGGATACAAAGTTGGTTGTGAGGAACCAGTCGGTTGCCCAGCAACAACGAAATTAATTCTAGAATGACCGATCATAATAGTTGTAGAATTCACTCAATAAAAATGATGTCTACACAGTTTAGAATGAAAGAGAAACAGGAAAGTTTAGAAATATTAATTATTTTATTATTTTTTTATTAATTATATTATTAATTATTATTTGTGGAAGAAGATACATTTCCTACAAATAGTGTTTTTTTAACATACAATAATAATTGTATACTTGTACAGCCGGTACTTTGCCCAATGTTTCGTGTTTTATTATTAGGCAGCCCTTCATAGGCGCGTAATTTATTACAACAATATTGGTGGCAATGGATCCGTCCATTATTGCCAGTTCTCGGCTGGCCTGGTAAGCTTGTATATTTGAAACTTACACCTGTCACAATATATTGTTAATTAATATATTTTGGAGAAAGTTCCAGTTCAAAAACAACATTGTAACAACAACGGTTCGTGTAGGAAACTGGAACATCAATGCCATGTGGGTGTAAACGTTAAGTAGACACTGGTGCAGACAGTAGTGCAGACAGTGGTGCGGACAGTAGTGCAGACAGTGGTGCAGGCAGTGGTGCAGACAGTGGTGCACACACTGGTGCCGACACTGGTGCAGACATTGGTGCAGACAGCGGTACGGACAGTGGTGCACACACTGTTGCCGACACTGGTGCAGACAGTGGTGCAATCAGTGGTGCAGACAGTAGTTGGGCATACACTGGTGCAGACAGCGGTGCAGACAGTGGTGCAAACAGTGGTGCACACACTGGTGCCGACACTGGTGCAGACAGTGGTGCAATCAGTGGTGCGGACACTGGTGCAGACAGTGGTGCAGACAGTGGTGCACACACTGGTGCCGACACTGGTGCAGGCAGTGGTGCAGACACTGGTGCATACAGTGGTGCAGACAGCGGTGCATACAGTGGTGCAGACACTGGTTCAGACAGTGGTGCACGCACTGGTGCAGACACTGGTGCAGAGAGTAGTGCAGACACTGGTGCAGACAGTGGTGCAGACACTGGTGCAGACAGTGGTGCAGACAGTGGTGCAGACAGTGGTGCACACACTGGTGCCGACACTGGTGCAGACAATGGTGCAGACACTGGTGCAGACAGTGGTGCAGACACTGGTGCAGACAGTGATGTAGACACTGGTACAGACAGTGGTGCAGACAGTGGTGCAGACAGTAGTGCAGATAGTGGTGCAGACAGTAGTGTAGACACTGGTGCAGACAGTGGTGCAGACACTGGTGCAATCAGTGGTGCAGACACTGGTGCAGTAGGTGGTGCAGACAGTGGTGCAGACACTGGTGCAGACAGTGGTGCAATCAGTGGTGCAGACACTGGTGCAGATAGTGGTGCAGACAGTGGTGCACACACTGGTGCCGACACTGGTACAGACAGTGGTGCAATCAGTGGTGCAGACAGTGGTGCCGACAGTGGTGCAGACAGTGGTGCACAGTGGTGCAGACAGTGGTGCACAGTGGTGCAGACAGTGGTGCAAACATTGGTGCACACACTGGTGCAGACAATGGTGCAGGCAGTGGTGCAGATAATGGTGCATGCAGTGATGCAGACAGTGGTGCAGACAGTGGTGAATACAGTGGTTCAGACAGTGGTGCACGCACTGGTGCCGACACTGGTGCAGAGAGTGGTGCAGACAGTGGTGCAGACAGTGGTGCAGACACTGGTGCAGACACTGGTGCAGACAGTGGTGCAGACAGTGGTGCACACACTGGTGCCAACACTGGTGCATACAGTGGTGCAGACACTGGTGCATACAGTGGTGCAGACACTGGTGCATACAGTGGTGCAGACACTGGTTCAGACAGTGGTGCACGCACTGGTGCCGACACTGGTGCAGAGAGATTGGTGCAGACAGTGGTGGAGACAGTGGTGCAGACACTGGTGCAGACACTGGTTCAGACAGTGGTGCATGCACTGGTGCCGACAGTGGTGCAGACAGTGGTGCAGACAGTGGTGCAGACACTGGTGCAGACAGTGGTGCAGACAATGGTTCAGACAGTGGTGCACGCACTGGTGCCGACACTGGTGCAGACAGTGGTGCAGACAGTGGTGCAGACAGTGGTGCAGACAGTGGTGCAGACAGTAGTGCAGACACTGGTGCAGACAGTGGTGCAGACACTGGTGCAGACAGTGGTGCAGTCAGTGGTGCAGATACTGGTGCAGACAGTGGTTCAGACAGTGGTGCAGACACTGGTGCAGACAGTGGTGCAGGCAGTGGTTCAGGCAGTGATGCAGACAGTGGTGCAGACACTGGTGCATATAGTGGTTCAGACACGGGTACAGGCAGTGGTGCAGATACTGGTGCATACAGTGGTGCAGACACTGGTTCAGACAGTGGTGCACGCACTGGTGCCGACACTGGTGCAGAGAGATTGGTGCAGACAGTGGTGGAGACAGTGGTGCAGACACTGGTGCAGACACTGTTGCAGACAGTGGTGCATGCACTGGTGCAGACAGTGGTGCAGTCAGTGGTGCAGATACTGGTGCAGACAGTGGTTCAGACAGTGGTGCAGACACTGGTGCAGACAGTGGTGCAGGCAGTGGTTCAGGCAGTGATGCAGACATGGTGCAGACACTGGTGCATATAGTGGTTCAGACACGGGTACAGGCAGTGGTGCAGATACTGGTTCAGACAGTGGTGCAGACAGTGGTGCACACACTTGTGCCGACAGTGGTGCAGACACTGGTGCAGACAGTGGTGCACACACTGGTACCGACACTGGTGCAGACAATGGTTAGACAATACAGACAACCTGTCACAAATTAATATAGTTAATTAATATATTTGGTAAAAATTTCAGTGCAAAAACAACATTCCTATAGGAAAATGGAACATAGTTCCATTGCCAAGTAATTGATTTCAGAGCGAGTAAGCCAGAACTTTATTTTATTTAGACCAACACATTTTAAACCAGCACGTTTTTTATTTATTTTTACTGTAATATATAATACTATAACTGTTTAGATCGAGATGGGGGGGGGGGGGTGGGGTGGAATCACATCCCGCCTTGGCGAATCATCAATATTAATTATCAATTTAGAGAAAGGAGCTGGTTATAGAGGCAGGCTATTCTAACCAAAACAATAAACGAGAGTCTATGGCACAGGTTATAGTTTTATTTTTGCTCGTAATCAACTGTTATTTTCGTCCAATTTCCCCTGGAGATGGCTGAATTGAGTATATATATAAAATAATTTATTTTTTTTTGGTTTTCAGAAATAAAATAAGTTATAATAAATAAATTGTTGTTGGGTAGTTTGAAGGTATATTAAATATAATAATACTATTAGATGATATAACACTCTCCACAGCAAACAATTTTCAACCGAACCTATTGGGGCTCGAACCCGGTACCTAGGATTCAAAGTTCCGCTTATCATCACCAGGGTGTGCGGTCATATACCAACTGAGCTCCCAGATCGGATACAGAATTGGTTCACTATGGTGTTGGTTATCAAATCAAATCATTCATTCATTCATTCAGACTTGTGGCATGAGGGGGGGGGGGGGGGGGGGTGTACTTGACGAACCTATGATAAAATATACCACATTTGGTTATAAGTATAAGGTTCAGTGGAGTGGGTTATATATTTCATTCAATTATTATATATAAAAATATTTCGAAAGAAGATATATTATAAATAATTTGAGATTGCCGTATTGAAGATGGGTATTAATGTTACAATATTTAGAAGAAGGGTTTACTTTGAAATTGGGAAATTTGTGTGTGACTAAGACTGGGATGAGGGAGGGGGGGGGGGGGCTCTTGGCACAAATATCTGTTCCTTTGTTTGTAGAGTTGAATTTTGTGCCCTTCTTTGACATTCGATTCTTGATATCTGTGTCCGTGTGTTCAGGTGAATATTACATAATAATTAATTGAACATTTATTTTTTCCAGACTCACATATTCAGATTCAAAGCAACGAAATGGCGTTGGCGATTCCCTCTGGGAGACGGCGGTTGGAAGATATGGCCGCAAGGAATGACATGTGTCCGGTGGACTGTGGTGGTGGAGGAGCAGGCCATTGTCAGTACTTGGCCGTTGCAATGGCCGTTCAACAACGAACTGGTTATCTCTACACGGTCAAAGAACTGAGAAAGTGTGTTGCCGAGATGCTACTACGCGAACAACATATATTTGAACCGTTTGTACCAGTAAACTTTGATAACTATGTGAGTCGAGTACGGGATGGAAGGGAATGGGGGGATAACGTTTCATTACGAGTTTTAGCAAATCTTTTAGGGGTTAAATTTCAAATCTACGATACTGGAGTTAACAATGTGGCGGTGGTTGGGGAGGGGGTTACAAATATTTCCTTGGGGTATATCCACGATGAGGTACATTATGTAGCCATTGTACAAAATAATCAAGTAATATCACAAGTAGCGGGGCACACATTGACACCTGGGACTGCAACACTGTCTTCCCGAGATGTGAACATTCTCATGGGTGGGGGGCCAAGTACATAATTGGGGGTGGGGGAGGAGTCTCAAATACAACCAGGAACAAGCTCTATGGTACATAATGTTAGAGAGGCGGAGGTTCCTATGGAAACTGAAAGCCATGGGTTACATAGCATGGGAGGTACAACAGAGTTTTATGGTGAGGACGATTTGGGTAGCGATTTTGAAATGGGTTCCGTTTCAGATGGCGAAGCTACCGGCATGGAAGTTGATAATAACTTAAACGATGAACGGTGTTCTAATTGTTTTAGAAAACATACGGAGGCCATGGTTGTTAATTTGGTGAAGTTTCAAGGAATTATTTTTCTGAAGGATTATGGAGAGTTGAAAAGGGTGCCCGATAGGGGGGGTGAGTATATATTATGTACAGAGTGCAAGGAATACCTCACCCATAAGACACACCCTAGTTGGAGAGACGGTTGGCCATCGTATTATTGGACTATGGTAAGAACCACAAAAGACGGTAAACTGTGGAGGATTGTTCCTCAGAGTTTGAGGAGTTCTTGGGATGGGGTGCAACAGATGTTTGCCATTGGAATACAAAGGCATATAAATGTTGAACCTTTGTTTAATGATATCACCGTAAACCGCCATTGGCATATGACCCTTATTAGCAGTCATCTTGATGTTAACATCATGAAGGCTGCTAATACCAATCCTTATCCCGATGTGAAATGTCCTTTGGGGTGCCACGAATTCCTCGATCGTATCAAGCCGTTGCCCCTTCACCATTTCCTCCACTTGTGGATTCCAAACTTTCATTCCTTCGAACCAAAGAAGGAATTAGTCCGTGGAATAGTAGGAGAATGGCCGTGCAATGGGTACGACTTGGGATACGTAATTCGTCCCTCATTGGTAATCATTCCCAACCGCGGCATTTGCGTTGCTATGTGCGAGGATCACGCAACTGCAGAGAAGTCCTACATCCACCCTCCTCGACATCCCGGCCACGGCGACGCCCTACAGTACCTCGACCGACTCGCACCAGCAACTGTGGCTCCAAATATTGTTCGTGATGGTCAGGTGGGGAAGTTCACCGCAAGTTTCCCTGTAGTCAAGGAAGTCGGAGGATACCACGGCATATCGTCCACTACACTAACACCGGGACTTATTCTAACTATAGCAGACGACCGATTGGCTGAGGCTGAACGACTGACCCTGGACCACAGACCCGACATCCTGTATACAACTTTGAACCGACAAGAAATGGGGGAGGAATTTGTGAGAGGGACTCTCCGTGCAGGTAAGTATGAGGAGGCTGGACTAATTGGATGTATTGGGAGTGGTTCATACGTTCCAATGGATGAAGCTTTATTTCAATGGGAGAATTACACATCAAAAGATAAAGGGAGTAAAACAAGTAAAACTAATTACAGCCTCCCACTAGTACACCCTGGAAACGACCCTTACGGATGTGAACCACTCCACATTACCAACACATCGAGAACCTTAAATTCCAAACCAATTCTAGAAAACGTACTACAAGTTATAGCCCATTCCCCTCCAACGCATAGACTGCTACAATCTACAGTAGAAAGTAATCAGTTATCCTACCAACTAATTACTGCGTTACATACAGTGCTGAATTATGAACGTGGTAATGTAAACTGTGCAACAGAGAGACTACTAGAACGCAATGTATCTCAGTCAAGTAACACCACAGATTCTATTTTTCACAAATCAGCTATTAATCTGTCACTAATAGAAGGAATATCCACTAGAAGTAATGTTGGAGGTTCAAATGGGACTAATATTGAACTATACATCCGGGATAATAATACACGAAGTTTTATGGGACAAATACAGTTAGAAGAGAGCCTAATCATAGATACAGACAACATTATTGTGGATGGCAACGAGTATTATTTGCAGAGTGCCAGTAACGCAAAGGGAACACTATTTAGATGGGGGGAATTATTTCAGTTTCAGGACACTCTAGGGACCAAATATGAAAAGTCAATGGTGAACACATCTACTATCCTAAGACATTTCAACATACTTGTCTTTGTAAAGAAAGCACTACCTATGACCTACAAGGATAGACAGTTATCCCTTATAGCAGGGCAGAACAAAATGAAATGCGAAATCCACAATCAATATTTAGTTAAACAACATGTCACCAACACATCGAATTGCTGTGAAATTGGTTGTACAACAAACGCTCGCTGGCGATGCCCGTGGGGTTTACCATTTCAATTTTGTGAAACGGGCGTTTGTTTCAAACACGGTAGACTGCTGGTCAAGAAACCTACAATCACTATGGTTGAAAGTTGCGTTGGTCGAGTGGCTGATGGTGTTAATCATAACATCAACACGTCATCAGGAGGCGTTGCCATGGACAACCAAGGAGATGTTGACCAACTTATTGAAGATCCCTTAGAACGCTTCATGGATGTGGTGTCCGATAACGAGGACGAAATAGAAGAAATAAACATTCAGATTGGTCTCCTAGGGAACCATGAAATGGTTACTAACGAACATGACGTCATGCCGTTATATGCACGTAAAGACCGAGTTCCTTTAATAGACCTAAATACAATATCTCGGGTGCATGTCCTCCTTAACAACGAGCTAGGTGTACTTAGGCGCAAAATTCCTCCCTACAATAGCTCCACTTTTAATAGAATATTAAATAACATAGTGTCACTCACCCCAGATGGAGCAGCTTCCCTAATTTATCCCGAAGGAATATTATTTCCGAGACTATTTTATCATTCAAACCCTGACAACTCCGTTTTAGGTGCCATCCCTTCCATTTTATATTCGGATAAATCTACCTCCAGGCGTGGTATCGCTTCCTTAGATGACCATATGAAAGCAAGACTCAAAAATGGTGATTTACAAACTTCAAGATTTTTATCGTATATTGATTTTGCATTCGATACAAAAATTAATACTACACTAAATCATGCCTCAGCCTCTATAGCCCTAAATCGCGGTCTTGAATTTTTGCCTGATTACAAAACATATTTTGCTGCAAAAGAGCAAAAATTAAATTTCAACGAAGTAAATGACTGCAAGAGAAAGGTCAACGAACTTGCAGCATTGACAAAGGAAGGGAAGTGGGATTATTTTGCGACACTGACCTGTAACGACAGCGAAACCCCCGGAGTTGCCCCAATATATACTAAAATTGTAGAGAAATACGGGAATGATCCAATCCGACAGCAAGACCAGGTCGACGCCCATGCTGTGGTACTAATTCGGTGCTGGTACCGGACAACTCACTATATAATGGACTGGATACAGAATAGTCCCCAACAACCCCTTGGACATGTCAAAAATATTTGGTGGAGGTACGAATTTCAAGACCAAAACGCCCTTGGGAACAAACCTCATATCCATATGGGCCTTTCTCTCCACCCAGAACCCGTCTTGACAACTTTAGAACGAATTTGCTGCCAGTCGAAGAGTCTTTTTCACGAAAGTTTCGGAACTGACCTAAATCAGCTAATAGATGAGGGACTGATTGCAGACCACGATGATAAAAAGAAATTCATGACTAACCTGCAATTCTTACAGACTCACAACTGTAAAAAAGCAGGAGAACGGTGCCACAAACGTACAGATACCCATGGCAACCCAATATGTCGATATACAAAGTACCCCCGCTCTAATGAACCTTATTTCAATGAGAAAACGGGAATATATAAAGATGAGACTCTGAGCAAACTTCTAGAATTAAACCTCGCCACACAGGATCCATTCACAAAGGTGATAACACCAATTAATTTATTAATGGGTGGGACTTATGGTTATGTGTCAGATGGTGATGAGTTCTTTGTTCCTACCATTCCTAGACTGTTCTGTCTTATGCGTTCCTGTACCAATGTACAAGTCCCTTACTATCGCTTTATGAACTCATATATGTTGAAGTATGCAGCCGGTAAAGAGGAACACTGCAAAAATATATTGACAGAAACAAAAGAACCGGGTGTCTTCACAGGGGAAAGTAGGGAATTGGTGAACGAAAAAATAACCAGTTGCAAATTCCTAGAAGAAAAACGGGCTAAAAAGGATAAGGGATATACCGCACGAAATATAGGTATTCCAGAACTAATTTGGTACACCTTAGGTCTGGAATATTTCAACACAAACGTTGAATTCCTTCACGTTTCTAGTTTAGCACCAGCCTATCGAACTGGTTTCTGCCATCCTCAGCCTGGAAAAAAGAAAGCATTGTTGGTTGCTGGAGAGGATGAAGAATTACTTCCGGTCTTGAAACGGGCCCATTTACCTGCCAGCAGACAGTTTACTCCATCCCAAGAACTACTAATAACGGATTACATCGAAAGTTCATTCAGTGCTGATAGGATTACCAAGTTTAATCTGCGTCCACCAGAACTCCTTCTCTTTGACACCATTGAAGTTTATACAAAGTGCTTCACCTTTTCCTATATTCGTAATAATTACGAGTTGGACCTACAAATCGGTGAATGCATTTGGGTTGATGGACTAGGCCGGCGTGTTTTACTTCGTGCGTCCGGAATTACAAATGCAATGGCATTTCTGCAACACAAAGTCGATTCAAATGACCCTCTTGCCATAAACCTTTTACAGGAAATATTTGAGCCAATCTCTAATAATAATAAAGAGTTTATCACACGGTTTGTAAACACCCGGGACACAAAACCAGTTATAGTTGTGTTCACAAGCATAACCCCATTCCAAACCGAGAAATTCCTGATACACCTAATGTTATCCCTGGGACATTTTCAAACCGAACTTGATCTGTTCTCCACTTCATGTTTTCTGGAAAGTTTCAGTTTATCTAAATTGATACCGGACTGGAATAATGTGACAAATCAGGACTCTCTCAACCTTCGGAGGAAATACGTTTTGGAACAGTTGGGTCACTATCCAATTTCTACAAGACAGCTAGAAAAATCCCTCCACACAGCCGACTCTGTACTAACCGCATTTTTGAGTGGTGGTAACCTACAGTACACAACACTACCCATTGTACAGGAGTCGTTATTTAGAGAAGCTGCTTCGGCCGAAGTTATTAGAGAGGAGGCAGCAATGAAAAACAGCATAATTAAAGGTTTTGTAGAAAAACAACTAAATATTCCCGCTGCAGAGTTGGCAACTGCCACAAGAGAAAATCCATTACAATGGGAGCCCGAAATCACCCGTCATCCTTCACAGCCATTAACATCGGTAGATGAACAGAAACAAACATTGACTCTATGCTGTAAATCTATCAAAGATTATTTAACACCAACAATAACATTTGTTAAACCTATCATAATTGTAGGTCCGCCAGGAACTGGTAAAACTCGAACTTTACAGTTGGCTGGCGCCTTTGCAGTATCAAAAGGACTACGAGTTTGTCTGACAGCATTGACAAGTAATAAGGCGAGAGAACTTGGAGGTGTACATTTGCACTCCTTATTGTCATTGTCTGGAAATTCTGGCTCCAAAGGTTTGGAAATATCTAAATTATCTGAGGAATCACTTTACAATTTGGCAAAATCATCTAAAAAATATGCCATTCTCCAACGCCTGGATGTTATCCTCATAGAGGAGATAGGACTGCTAAGTGGCGAGCTTTTGGCTGTTCTGGATCATGTTTTGAAAAAGATTACAAAAACTCAGTTGCCATTTGGAGGCAAATTAATTCTTGCAAGCGGTGACCACGAACAACTGCCACCCATTCAAGGTACCCAGATATGGTTGTCTCCACAATTCCTTTCTGTTTTTCAGGTTGCAAAGTTGTCAGTCTATGTACGATCTGCAGGTGACCCTGCTCTACGGGAAGTTCTAGAACTTTTTAGGAAGCACCCGTTATCCCAGGAAGATGAAGACCGTATAATTTTCCTCCTTTCCACCCATTGCCAGTTTGTAGATACTTGGAATGACGTTCCAAAGGAATGTGTGAGAGTTGTTGGTAAACGGCCAGCTGAACGAGAAGCAACTCGGCTCTTCCTGGACTCCCTCCAACAAGACCCAAACATTGTGGCGATAGAATATACATCCAAGGATGAAATGGAAAACCATGTTGGTAACTGGGTTGATGCTTCACCGAGGGTATCAAAGATACTAGATAATGAGGTGAGAGAAGCCAAGGAGATATTAATTCCTGTTGGAACCATAATGCGAATTACATACAATGGTACCACTGGTAGACATACATTCTCCCAAGGTCAACTAGTTGTCATCGAACGACTCCCAACACCCGAGGACCAACATATAATCTGCCGCCTCATTCCCTTTGCCCATGGTATTGTGGATTTTGATAATTTAGAAATCTACCCTCTTATATCCCTTGGTTTACATGTAACTCCAGAAGTCAGAGTTGGGACTGATCTCCAGAAAGCGAGAAGGGAGCAGTGGCCAGTACAGCATGTAGCCGCATGCACTGTCCACAGAATTTTGGGTGAGACATGCCCATGTGTTGCAACAAAGATAGGTCGCCAGGATTCTATTTGGTGTATGTGGCTGAAACAGCAACTCCACGTGACCATTTCACGACCTCATTATTTGCGGTTCCTATATTTTGTTGGTCCTAAAGAGGAAACATTGCTGCAAATAAGAATATTGATAAAAAAGAACCAACCAATCGAGCACCACATAAGCGACATGATAAATAAATTAAATGTTATTACACTACCCATTGAGGGTCAACAACCATCGGGACCAGCCCCTGTTCCTGTGTTATCTCACCCACCACCATTAGTACAACCGCGCCATTGTTTTGCAATGGATATTCAAATACCAGATGATTCCTGTGGGTTTCTATATATTTTGGTCAGTGTCCCTTTCCCTGAGGAAACATATATAGGAGAGGCAGCGAATCTAAGAAAGGCACTCCTTGAACATCGGTTGGGCCAATGGCCAAACCGGTCAGAAAACCAAAATTTACAACCATGGCAACCGTATGCTTTCGTTACTGGTTTCCCTGGGAACGGATTCGAGGAAACAAATATAGACGTTAGAAAGTCTCTACAAATTGCTATTCTGTACCGCTTGAAACGAAATATGTCATTAACTGAAGTTCTAGAAATTACCATCCAGATGTCTAGACGAGAGAACTTGGGACTGCGGGTAGTAAAAGTATTAAATAACTAATATTTTACAAATTTCACTTGTGGGGGGGGGGGGGGGGGCTACTTACATTATTTGGTTAAATTAAAGGTTGTACATTCACACATTTGCATAATGAACATTGTGTTGTGGTACATGGCAAGGGTTGTGGTGCGAGCCACGCAGTCAGGGAGAGCCATAGAGCATTATAATTAGTAAATAGAGCAACATTTCATGTCCGTCCGCCTATCTGTCCGTCTGCCTGTCTGTCCGTCTGTCTGTCGGTCCGTCTGTAATGAAAAATTCATTCGTAAATAACTTTTGAAGATTTTAACCATTTTCAAGCATAATTTGTATGGGTATACTAGAGAAAAAGTTCCAATATTTTTTTAAGTTGCAGGCAAATACCTTTCGAACTTTTGACTCCAGATCAAATCGAACTTGTTTCAAGCTTGGCTTGAACTAGAACTTGGCTAACTCAGAACTGTCTATTTCTATTTTGTTCTCATTTTATTTTATTTTTTATTTTATTTTTTATTTTATGAGTCATGGGGACTGCTATAGTTTTGAGTCGAGCATTGCGCGCTCTGACTAGAGACAGGAACCATGACTCATATACCCTATGTCTATATCTCTTTTTCTTCTCCTATTCTTTTTATTTTTTTTTTATTTATGAGTCATGGGGACTGCTATAGTTTTGAGTCGAGCATTGCGCGCTCTGACTAGAGGCAGGAACCATGACTCATAACCCTATGCCTATATCTCTTTTTCTACTCATATTCTTTGTATTTTTTTTTATTTTATGAGTCATGGGGACTGCTCTAGTTTTGAGTCGAGCATTGCGCGCTCTGACTAGAGACAGGAACCATGACTCATAACCCTATGCCTATATCTCTTTTTCTACTTATATTCTTTGTATTTTTTTTTATTTTATGAGTCATGGGGAATGCTCTAGTTTTGAGTCGAGCATTGCCCGCTCTGACTAGAGACAGGAACCATGACTCATAACCCTATGCCTATATCTCTTTTTCTACTCATATTCTTTTTTTTATTTTATGAGTCATGGGGACTGCTCTAGTTTTGAGTCGAGCATTGCGCGCTCTGACTAGAGACAGGAACCATGACTCATAACCCTATGCCTATATCTCTTTTTCTACTCATATTCTTTGTATTTTTTTTTATTTTATGAGTCATGGGGACTGCTCTAGTTTTGAGTCGAGCATTGCGCGCTCTGACTAGAGACAGGAACCATGACTCATAACCCTATGCCTATATCTCTTTTTCTACTCATATTCTTTGTATTTTTTTTTATTTTATGAGTCATGGGGAATCGCTCTAGTTTTGAGTCGAGCATTGCCCGCTCTGACTAGAGACAGGAACCATGACTCATAACCCTATGCCTATATCTATTTTTCTACTCATATTCTTTTTTTTATTTTATGAGTCATGGGGACTGCTCTAGTTTTGAGTCGAGCATTGCCCGCTCTGACTAGAGACAGGAACCATGACTCATAACCCTATGCCTATATCTCTTTTTCTTCTCCTATTCTTTTTATTTTTTTTTATTTTATGAGTCATGGGGACTGCTCTAGTTTTGAGTCGAGCATTGCGCGCTCTGACTAGAGACAGGAACCATGACTCATATACCCTATGCCTATATCTCTTTTTCTACTCCTATTCTTTTTATTTTTTTTTATTTATGAGTCATGGGGACTGCTATAGTTTTGAGTCGAGCATTGCGCGCTCTGACTAGAGACAGGAACCATGACTCATAACCCTATGCCTATATCTCTTTTTCTTCTCCTATTCTTTTTATTTTTTTTTATTTTATGAGTCATGGGGACTGCTCTAGTTTTGAGTCGAGCATTGCGCGCTCTGACTAGAGACAGGAACCATGACTCATATACCCTATGCCTATATCTCTTTTTCTACTCCTATTCTTTTTATTTTTTTTTATTTATGAGTCATGGGGACTGCTATAGTTTTGAGTCGAGCATTGCGCGCTCTGACTAGAGACAGGAACCATGACTCATAACCCTATGCCTATATCTCTTTTTCTTCTCCTATTCTTTTTATTTTTTTTTTTTATGAGTCATGGGGACTGCTATAGTTTTGAGTCGAGCATTGCGCGCTCTGACTAGAGACAGAAACCATGACTCATATACCCTATGCCTATATCTCTTTTTCTTCTATTCTTTTTATTTTTTTTATTTTTTGAGTCATGGGGACTGCTGTAGTTTTGGGTCGAGCATTGCGCGCCCTGACTAGAGACAGGAACCATGACTCATGTATCTAACCATTTTAAATAAATTTATTTTACTACCATTCCATTCCAGTTTATTACCAGTTGTAGTGTATGCCGCGCTGGTAATAATCTGGAACCTGTAGTATTCTGGAACACGTTCGTGGGGTGTCGCAGTACGCGAACTTGAGCAAGTTCAAAACAAATTAGATTTGAACTGGAGTCAAAAGTTCGAGAGATATTTTCCCGTAACTTTCAAAAATATTTGATCTTTTTCTTCTCTAGTATGCCCTTACAGAATTTGGTTGAAAATGGTTAAAATCTACAAAAGTTGTTTACGTATGCATTTTTAATTACAGACAGACAGACAGATAGACAGACAGACATGAAATTTTGCCCTATTTACTAATAATAATTGTGCGCCAAGGCTAGCCCTGACTGCGTGGCTCGTCCCACATTAGTTCATGTCACTCACTAACCGTATCAAATAAATTCTCAAGTAATTTATTTTATTACCATTCCATTCCAGTTTATTACCAGTTGTAGTGTATGCCGCGCTGGTAGTAATCTGGAACCTGTAATATTCTGGAACATTAGTTCTTGTCACTCACTACGGGAAGTTCTAGAACTTTTTAGTACATTTACCCATTAGCATAAGGAACATTGTGTTGAGAAACACAGCAACAGTGGTACATTAACACATTTGGATAAGGAAAATTGTGGTACACGGCAAATATTGTACATTCACCCATTTGCATAATGAACATTGTGGTACACAGCAAAAGTTGCACATTAACCCATTTGCATAATAAACATTGTGGTACACGGCAAAGGTTGTACATTAACCCATTTGCATAATGAACATTGTGGTACACAGCAAAGGTTGTACATTAACCTATTTGCATAATGAACATTGTGGAACACAGCAAAGGTTGTACATTAACCCATTTGCATAATGAACATTGTGGTACACAGCAAAGGTTGTACATCCACCCATTTGCATAATGAACATTGTGGTACACAGCAAAGGTTGTACATTAACCCATTTGCATAATTAACATTGTGGTACACAGCAAAGGTTGTACATTAACCCATTTACATAATGAACATTGCGGTACACAGCAAAGGTTGTACATTAACCCATTTACATAATGAACATTGCGGTACACGGCAAAGGTCGTACATTCTCCCATTTGCATAATGAACATTGTGGTACACGGCAAAGGTCGTACATTAACCCATTTGCATAATGAACATTGTGGTACACAGCAAAGGTTGTACATTCACCCATTTGCATAATGAACATTGTGGTACACAGCAAAGGTTGTACATCCACCCATTTGCATAATGAACATTGTGGTACACAGCAAAGGTTGTACATTAACCCATTTGCATAATGAACATTGTGGTACACAGCAAAGGTTGTACATCCACCCATTTGCATAATGAACATTGTGGTACACAGCAAAGGTTGTACATTAACCCATTTGCATAATGAACATTGTGGTACACAGCAAAGGTTGTACATCCACCCATTTGCATAATGAACATTGTGGTACACAGCAAAGGTTGTACATTAACCCATTTGCATAATTAACATTGTGATACACAGCAAAGTTTGTACATTAACCCATTTACATAATGAACATTGCGGTACACAGCAAAGGTTGTACATTAACCCATTTACATAATGAACATTGCGGTACACGGCAAAGGTCGTACATTCTCCCATTTGCATAATGAACATTGTGGTACACGGCAAAGGTCGTACATTAACCCATTTGCATAATGAACATTGTGGTACACAGCAAAGGTTGTACATTAACCCATTTGCATAATGAACATTGCGGTACACAGCAAAGGTTGTACATTAACCCATTTACATAATGAACATTGCGGTACACGGCAAAGGTCGTACATTCTCCCATTTGCATAATGAACATTGTGGTACACGACAAAGGTTGTACATTAACCCATTTGCATAATGACATTGCGGTACACAGCAAAGGTTGTACATTAACCCATTTACATAATGAACATTGTGGTACACGGCAAAGGTCGTACATTCGCCCATTCGCATAAGGAACATTGTGGTACACGGCTACATGGTTGTAAATTCACTCACATGGTTGTCAATAACAATCCAGCTTGCACGAGAAAACTTCGGACTATTTTTAATTAATTAATACATGTAAAAAAGTAAATTCAACTAAATAAATATATTATTACAGATGATGTGGTGTTATAGGGAGCGGTGGTGTGGGGGGGGGGGGGGGGGGGGGTTGGTTAACCACATTTAGGTGGGTCTAATAATGAATACCTTACATGTACCCATCCCGTACTCGACAAACATGGTTACATTTTTTATTTTTCATATAGCCATTCTGTCTAAATGTTTTTAAATACCAATATGTTATATTATAAAGATATGGTATTATCATATTTTTTATTATTATTTTATAATGTCGTAATACATTGTAAGTTTTCATCACTTATACTCGATGTTATAGATAAACTATATTTTACTTCCAATAATATTACAGTGCGAGACGTTTTTATAGTGCGTTTGTATTGTTATTTTATACCAAAATGCAACACTTAAACCATACGCATTCAAGGTAGTCCTTACGATGTGTGCCTCAATGGAAGTAAATATATTCAAACTGGCTGTATGCGTTACTACCTGATGTCATAACCACAGAGTTAGGTCATATTTCCGCATTTTCAAATAAAATGATTTTTACTGATTCCTTAAAACATGAAAAATAATAATATATATATGTAATATATATTAGTTATTATATATTAATTATAATTAGCAACCATGCACTAGACAAATTATCTCATATAGTGTTGCTAAGGAAATGATTGCTTATTTGATCTGGAATGCAATACTATTTTGTTTATTATGTATGTGTGTGTGTTTAGCTGGGTTTTGGTGTAGTTAGTTGGATTAACATGTGTCCTGCACGGGTTAGTGTAGCTGATGAGCCAAATCCCGGCGAAACACATATGCAAAAATGTAACCAATGTGATAATTTTACTTACAGTATTTAAACAGGGTTGCGCTTTGTGTCCCTGCTTAAATAAAACGATGACTACTTACGGTTGAACAGATAGGAACATGTTGTTTCTCTGTTTCCAAATAATTTTACTTGCTTGATATTGGTCTGTCAAAAACATAATTCGTTCAACTCAAAATTATATGTAATATATATATATATATATAATATGTAAATAAAATACCTAAAATAGTATTTACATTATATCCCGTGGTGTGATATTACTTTATTATCTATACATATATATTCACAGTATATTAGGAGTATGTACCTATTGTATATGCATATTGCTAATTAACTAATACTGTTACTTATGTTTGCAATAAATATAATTTTGTTAATTAAAAAGTTTATAAATTATAAATATACTTTATGGTATATCATATTTGTTATTATTATTTTATAATGTCGCTAATATATTGTAAGTTTTAATCACTTATACTCAATGTTTTAGATAAGCTATATTTTACTTCCAATAATATTACAGTGCGAGACGTTTTTGTAGTGCGTCTGTATTGCAACTACTTAAACCATATGCATTCAAGGTAGTCCTACTACGATGTGTGCCTAAATGGAAGTTAATTGATTCAAACTGGCCGTATAAATTATGCATTACTACGTGATATGTTATGTAAACTTAGGTAATATTTCCGTATTTTCAAATTAAATGATTTTAACTGATATCTTACAACTTATGTGAAACACCATATATATATATCGTATTATATCCGGTAGATCTTTATTATCTATAGGCATATATATATATATATATATATACACATTTGGCAGTATGTACCTATTGTATATGCATATTAATTGCTAATTCATTAATACTGTTACTTAAGTTTGCAATAATTATAATATTGTTAATTAAAAAGTTTATAAATTATTATACATATACTTTTTATTATATATTATATATATGACAATATATTCCAGGACATGTTGTAGCCTAGTTTCCCTCTCTGTGTTTGTTTGGCTAATGGGAGGTAAGGAGAGTTAGTTCGGCTGCGCTTACGCATAGTACCTATGTTTTAACTGTTTTGCAAATAGCTTAGTCTTGTGTTGGTTTATATAGATTCAATGTAAATATCCGATCACACCACAATATAAATAATAACGGGAATCCTTATGGTCGCACAAATCACCAAGTAGTAAAGATTGCAAGAAGTCAGCAAGCTGGCTATAATAAGACGGTCTATAAGACAACAAAACCGAAAAACTAAATGATAATCCCCAATCAATTCAACATCAATCGCAATCAATATGTAAGTAAACCTCGCCTACCATGCAATGCAGCCTTGGCGAAAGCACAATTAATGTTATGATGACCAGTTCGGAGTTCCCAACAGACAACCCACCCCAACCATTGGATTTACTGAGACTCACTCAACACTACAACCAGCGTGTTACCTGTCTTCCCGTGACCAGATAGGGGGGGAAACTCGACGCAATAAAAATTCATCCCTCTCCAGGGGAAATTCGACGCAAATAACAGTTGATTACTCTCAAAAATAAACTGTAACATGTTCTATTGTGTTTAGTTTATTGTTTTGGTTAAAATATCGTGCCACTTTACCCTGCTCATTTCCCTAAATTGAAAATTTAACATTGAGACGGGATATTAATTCGCCAATTGGCCAATTTGCGTCCAGTTTCTGCACAAGAAAGACACAAAATTTTTTTTCGGGGATCATAAAACAGTAACAGTTAGGTCTATGTAAAATTACAGCAAGGAACGCTTTTTAAGTTTGTTAATTAATTCTGACTGAAAACCCTGTTTTAAGGCCGCTGCCATTAACCTTGCGTACACTGTTTTTAAAGGTATGTTTCTAAAGGCACTTAATACTGTAGCACCAATTAAAGAAATTAGTCTTAAACAACGCACTGAACCCTGGATGACCTCGGGTATTCTTAGTAATATCAGAGAAAGATATAACTATTTGTATAAATATAGGAAATTCCGTGTTTCAGCTGATTATATTAATTACTGCAAGTATAGAAACCTTGTTCAACAGGAAACAAAAACCGCTAAATCTGAATATTTGTACAACAAAATAAGTGAGAATAAAGATAATCCTAAAAGTCTATGGTCTACCCTAAAATCTTTAGGTTATACAGTAAAAACCTTAAATCTAAATCGAATATTGTTCTGCAAGAAAACGGTGTGCTGATTCATGATCATACTCTAGTTATTAATTTATTTAATAATTATTTTACTAATGTTGCCTCTAATTTAGTTGAGAAGTTACCGTTATCAAGTAATAAATATAGTAGGGCCTATAGGGTCCGAAACTCTAAATAATTTTTATTTAGACAAGTTACAAAATTCAGAAAAGTTATTTTTAGAACCCGTTTCTGAGGATTTCGTTTTCCAAAATCTACTTAGCCTATCAGCCTCAAAAAGTACCGGTCTAGACTAATGCCTGTCCGTTTTCTTAAGGATGGTGCTGAAGTTCTTAAAGTGCCTATTACTTTTATTATTAATTACTCTATCGTAGATAATGTAGTACCAGACGAACTGAAATTAGCTAAGGTTGTTCCTCTGTACAAAAAGAATAGTATAGTAGAACCTTGTAATTACAGACCTTTATACAGCTGAAGGCACATCTTAGTAGGCTAAATCTGATCTATTTATAAAATATTTAATTACCCTTATTAGATGCTTTAGGCCAAAGATCATATTGATCATGCTCAAAGATCATAAAAATGACCCATTTGGGCAAATTGACTAAAATTGTGTATATCACCCAATAGCAAACCCGTTTCAACCAAAAAGTTACTAATTTTTAATCAATATCACTCATTTTGCCTTTTTGGTATATTATCGCCTACTTCCTGAAGGTGGCCATTTGCCTCTGATATTCGACTTGCCAGTCGGGGACCCGATTTTACAAAAATCAATTTATCTCCGCTCCCGCTGGGTCTTTTTGAAAATTTAAAAAATTGGCGAGCTCCTCTCGTTGTTTCCCATCGATTGGCAGCGTTAATTTCGATATCCCATCAATTAATTCATTCTTAATTAGTACTAATTGCTAATTACTGCATTTTTTAACGACTCGTTAAATTTCCTCCATAACTCGAGAACTTCTTAATTTACGATTCCGGGACCGCTTCCGTTGGATAGATCTCGAGCCTCCCGACCATATCTCTTGTACATGTTTTTACTTTAAACGAATCCTTCCCGTAGTAATAGGCGAAAATAATATCGGCCAATCGGCGACCTTCGTTGGCCCCGTAGACCCCCTAGAATTAAATTTTTTCAATTTTTTATTGGGTCCGTCTAGCATAATTCGGGGGTAAGGAACATTTCGTAGTTTTTAATTTTTCCGAAATTCCCACTCCTTCTAGGTGTATTTCGCTAAAGATCGAAAAGATCGTGTTTGACCTTCGCCCGATCGAGCCCCCCGCTTCGGATCGATTAGAAAAAAGTTATGGCTGGACTAACCCCTATACCCCTTACACGATCCAAGCGTCGCCGTTTCCCCACATATAGCCAGTTTGGCTAAAAACGAAATGTCCATTTTGGCGGGAAATTAAAATTTTTTAATTTTAAATCGCTTATAACTCGAGAACCGCTGGTCGGATCGGGCCCAAATTTTTTTTTAGACAACTAAAAAGGGGGGTATTGTGGGGTACCTGTATCGGCGTTTTCCCCCAATATGCTCCCTTATACCCTATCTCGGCCACACCGTACACTTTGGGTATTAAGGAGAAATTGTTAGAGGAGGCGAGGCAGGGGTAGTATTAGGTAGTGGTTAAAACCACCCGGCCTTCGGCCGGGACATAGGTTTTTCGCCTCGTCTCGTCCAGTTGACCTAAAAACCTATCTATTTTATTTTTAACTTGGTTAAACTTTTTTTTTTTTTTTATATAATTTTATTATTAATGGAACTTTTATTCTAATAAAATAGCTTTCATCTTGAACTTTTATTCTAAGAAAATGGAAAAAATACTTTCGTCATTAACGCTGGCGCTATCTTGTATTTTTTGGACAATTTTTTTAAATATAGAACTTGTGTTCATTCTACTGGTGAACATCCTAATACATTTAAATATAAGATGCTTTAGGCATTCCAATTACTAGTTACAACCCAGAAATTTATAACGATTTACAATATGCTTTTATAACAAACTCCATCGCATTCAATAATTACACTCAAGAGCTAACCACATCCCCACCCACCACCCTAAAATGTATTTAAGGGCTTTTTCAATTAGGCCGTTTAATATTTTGGATGTTCACCCAGCCATTGCATGGCTGGGTGAACCAGGGTTTGAAATTTAATAGATAAAATTTAAAGTACATCTGGCAATGCCCCTAATGCTTTGCATATAATATTTTAATTATTATAAAATATTTAATTACCCTTATTAGATGCTTAAGGCCAAGGATCTTATGGATCATGCTCAAAGATCATAAAAATGACCCATTTGGGAAAATTGACTAAAATTGTGAATATCACCCAATAGCGAACCCGTTTCGACCAAAAAGTTACTAATTTTAAATCAATATCGCTCACTTTGCCTTTTTGGTATATTATCGCCTAATTCCTGAAGGTAACGATTCTCCTCTGATATTCGACTTGGCAGTCGGGGACCCGATTTTACGAAAATCCATTTATCTCCGCTTCCGCTGGGTCTTTTTGAAAATTTAAAAAATTGACGAGCTCCTCTCATTGTTTCCCATCGATTGGCAGCATTAATTTAGATATTCCATCAATAAATCATTCTTAATTAGCGCTAATTGCTAATTACTGCATTTTTTAGCGACTAATTGATTTTCCTCCATAACTCGAGAACATCTTAATTTACGATTCCGGGACCGCTTCCGTTGGATAGATCTCGAGCCTCCCGACCATATCTCTTGTACATGTTTTTACTTTAAACGAATCCTTCCCGTAGTAATAGGCGAAAATAATATCGGCCAATCGGCGACCTTCGTTGGCCCCGTAGACCCCCTAGAATTAATTTTTTTCAATTTTTTATTGGGTCCGTCAAGCATAATTCGGGGGTAAGGAACATTTTGTAGTTTGTAACTTTTCCGAAATTCCCACTCCTTCTAGGTGTATTTCACGAAAGATCGAAAAGATCGTGTTTGACCTTTGCCCGATCGAGCCCCCCGCTTCGGATCGCTTAGAAAAAAGTTATGGCTGGACTAACCCCTATATTCCCTACGCGATCCAAGCGTCGGCGTTTCCCCAGGTATAGCCAGTTTGGCTAAAAACGAAATGTCCATTTTGGCGGGAAATTCAAATTTTTTAATTTTAAATCGCTTATAACTCGAGAACCGCCGGTCGGATCGGGCCCAAATTTTTTTTTAGACAACTAATTAGGGGGGTATTGTGGGGTACCTGTATCGGCGTTTTCCCCCAATATGCTCCCTTATACCCTATCTCGGCCACCTCGTACACTTTGGGTATTAAGGAGAAATTGTTAGAGGAGGCGAGGCAATGGTAGTGTTAGGTAGTGGTTAAAACCACCCGGCCTTCGGCCGGGACATGGTTTTTTCGCCTCTTCTCGTCCAGTTGACCTAAAAACCTATCTATTTTTATTTTATTATTCTATTACTTTCATTTTTTTATACTATTTTTTTTTAATATGGAACTTTTTTTTCTAATAAAATAGCTTTCATCTTAACTTTTATTCTAAGAAGATAGAAAAAATACTTTTGTCGTTCACCCTAACTTGTATTTTTAATACAATTTTTTTTAATATGGAACTTGTATTCATTCTACTGATGAGCACCCTAATACATTTATATATAAGATGCTTTAGGCATTCCAATTACTAGTTACAACCCAGAAATTTATAACGATTTACAATATGCTTTTATAACAAACTCCATCGCATTCAATAATTACACTCAAGAGCTAACCACATCCCCACCCACCACCCTAAAATGTATTTAAGGGCTTTTTCAATTAGGCCGTTTAATATTTTGGGGGTTCACCCAGCCATTGCATGGCTGGGTGAACCAGGGTTTGAAATTTAAAAGATAAAATTTAAAGTACATCTGGCAATGCCCCTAATGCTTTGTATATAATATTTTAATTATTATAAAATATTTAATTAAACTTATTAGATGCTTTAGGCCAAAGATCATATTGATCATGCTCAAAGATCATAAAAATGACCCATTTGGGCAAATTGACTAAAATTGCGTATATCACCCCATAGCGAACCCGTTTCAACCAAAAAGTTACTAATTTTAAATCAATATCGCACGTTTTACCTTTTTGGTATATTATCGCCTACTTCCCGAAGGTGACGATTCGCCTCGAATATTCGACTTGCCAGTCCCGGACCCGATTTTACGAAAATCCATTTATCTCCGCTTCCGCTGGGTCTTTTTGAAAATTTAAAAAATTGACGAGCTCCTCTCATTGTTTCCCATCGATTGGCAGCATTAATTTCGATATTCCATCAATAAATCATTCTTAATTAGCGCTAATTGCTAATTACTGCATTTTTTAACGACTAATTGATTTACCTCCATAACTCGAGAACATCTTAATTTACGATTCCGGGACCGCTTCCGTTGGATAGATCTCGAGCCTCCCGACCATATCTCTTGTACATGTTTTTACTTTAAACGAATCCTTCCCGTAGTAATAGGCGAAAATACTATCGGCCAATCGGCGACCTTTGTTGGCCCCGTAGACCCCCTAGAATTAATTTTTTTCAATTTTTTATTGGGTCCGTCAACCATAATTCGGGGGTAAGGAACATTTCGTAGTTTGTAACTTTTCCGAAATTCCCACTCCTTCTAGGTGTATTTCGCGAAAGATCAAAAAGATCGTGTTTGACCTTCGCCCGATCGAGACCCCCGCATCGGATCGTTTAGAAAAAAGTTATGGCTGGACTAACCCCTATACCCCTTACACGATCCAAGCGTCGCCGTTTCCCCAGGTATTGCCAGTTTGGCTAAAAACGAAATGTCCATTTTGGCGGGAAATTCAAATTTTTTAATTTTAAATCGCTTATAACTCGAGAACCGCCGGTCGGATCGGGCCCAATTTTTTTTTTAGACAACTAAAAAGGGGGGTATTGTGGGGTACCTGTATCGGCGTTTTCCCCCAATATGCTCCCTTATACCCTATCTCGGCCACACCGTACACTTCTGGTATTTTGGATGAAATTATTATGTAGGCGAGGCAGAGGTAGTGTTAGGTAGTGGTTAAAACCACCCGGCCTTCGGCCGGGACATTGGTTTTTCGCCTCGTCTCGTCCAGTTGACCTAAAAACCTATCTATTTTATTTTTAACTTAGTTAAACTTTTTATTTTTTTTTTTATAGAATTTTATTATTAATGGAACTTTTATTCTAATAAAATAGCTTTCATCTTGAACTTTTATTCTAAGAAAATGGAAAAAATACTTTTGTCTTTAACGCTGGTGCTATCTTGTATTTTTTGGACAATTTTTTTTAATATAGAACTTGTATTCATTCTACTGGTGAGCACCCTAATACATTTAAATATAAGATGCTTTAGGCATTCCAATTACTAGTTACAACCCAGAAATTTATAGCGATTAACAATATGCTTTTATAACAAACTCCATCGCATTCAATAATTACACTCAAGAGCTAACCACATCCCCACCCACCACCCTAAAATGTATTTAAGGGCTTTTTCAATTAGGCCGTTTAATATTTTGGAGGTTCACCCAGCCATTGCATGGCTGGGTGAACCAGGGTTTGAAATTTAAAAGATAAAATTTAAAGTACATCAGGCAATGCCGCTAATGCTTTGCATATAATATTTTAATTATTATAAAATATTTAATTAACCTTATTAGATGCTTTAGGCCAACCTTATTAGATGCTTTAGGCCAAAGATCATATTGATCATGCTCAAAGAACATAAAAATGACCCATTTGGGCAAATTGACTGAAAGTGTGTATATCACCCAATAGCGAACCCATTTCGACCAAAAAGTTACTAATTTTAAATCAATATTGCTCGTTTTGCCTTTTTTGTATATTATGGCCTACTTCCCGAAGGTGGCCATTCGCCTCTTATATTCGACTTGCCAGTCCCTGACCCGATTTTACGAAAATCCATTTATCTCCGCTTCCGCTGGGTCTTTTTGAAAATTTAAAAAATTGACGAGCTCCTCTCATTGTTTCCCATCGATTGGCAGCGTTAATTTCGATATTCCATCAATAAATCATTCTTAATTAGCGCTAATTACTAATTACTGCATTTTTTAACGACTAATTGATTTTCCTCCATAACTCGAGAAGATCTTAATTTACGATTCTGGGACCGCTTCCGTTTGATAGATCTCGAGCCTCCCGACCATTTCTCTTGTACATGTTTTTACTTTAAACGATTCCTTCCCGTAGTAATAGGCGAAAATACTATCGGCCAATCGGCGACCTTCGTTGGCCCCGTAGACCCCCTAGAATTAATTTTTTTCAATTTTTTATTGGGTCCGTCAAGCATAATTCGGGGGTAAGGAACATTTTGTAGTTTTTAACTTTTTCGAAATTCCCACTCCTTCTAGGTGTATTTCGCGAAAGATCGAAAAGATCGTGTTTGACCTTTGCCCGATCGAGCCCCCCGCTTCGGATCGCTTAGAAAAAAGTTATGGCTGGACTAACCCCTATACCCCCTACGCGATCCAAGTGTCGCCGTTTCCCCAGGTATAGCCAGTTTGTCTAAAAACGAAATGTCAATTTTGGCGGGAAATTCAAATTTTTTAATTTTAAATCGCTTATAACTCGAGAACCGCTGCTCGGATCGGGCCCAATTTTTTTTTTAGACAACTAATTAGGGGGGTATTGTGGGGTACCTGTATCGGCGTTTTCCCCCAATATGCTCCCTTATACCCTATCTCGGCCACCTCGTAAACTTTCTGTATTAAGGAGAAATTGTTAGAGGAGGCGAGGCAATGGTAGTGTTAGGTAGTGGTTAAAACCACCCGGCCTTCGGCCGGGACATGGTTTTTTCGCCTCTTCTCGTCCAGTTGACCTAAAAACCTGATTTTACACTACCTATTTCTTCTTATTTTTAACTTAAATATTTTATACAATTTTTTTCATACGGAACTTTTATTTTAATAAAATTGCTTTCATCTTGAACCCTTTTATTCTAATAATATAGGTAGCTATCATCTATAATGCTAACTTGTATATTTTTATAAAAAAAATTTAAAACGAAACTTGTATTCTTCATTCTACTGATGAACTCGCTAATGCATTTAAATATGGTGATCCAATTACTCGTTACAACAGATTTGTAGAACTATTTGCGATATGTAGCTTTTATAACAAACTCCATCGCATTCAATAATTACACTCAAGAGCTAACCACATCCCCACCCACCACCCTAAAATGTATTCAAGGGCTTATTCAATTAGGCCGTTTAATATTTTGGAGGTTCACCCAGCCATTGCATGGCTGGGTGAACCAGGGTTTGAAATTTAATAGATAAAATTTAAAGTACATCTGGCAATGCCCCTAATGCTTTGCATATAATATTTTAATTATTATAAAATATTTAATTAACCTTATTAGATGCTTTAGGCCAAAGATCATATTGATCATGCTCAAAGATCATAAAAATGACCCATTTGGGCAAATTGACTGAAATTGTGTATATCACCCAATAGCGAACCCATTTCGACCAAAAAGTTACTAATTTTAAATCAATATCGCTCGTTTTGCCTTTTTGGTATATTATCGCCTACTTCCTGAAGGTGATGATTCGCCTCGAATATTCGACTTGCCAGTCCCAGACCCGATTTTACGAAAATCCATTTATCTCCGCTTCCGATGGGTCTTTTTGAAAATTTAAAAAATTGACGAGCTCCTCTCATTGTTTCCCATCGATTGGCAGCATTAATTTCGATATTCCATTAATAAATCATTCTTAATTAGCGCTAATTACTAATTACTGCATTTTTTAACGACTAAGTGATTTTCCTCCATAACTCGAGAACATCTTAATTTACGAATCTGGGACCGCTTCCGTTGGATAGATCTCGAGCCTCCCGACCATATCTCTTGTACATGTTTTTACTTTAAACGAATCCTTCCCGTAGTAATAGGCGAAAATAATATCGTCCAATCGGCGACCTTCGTTGGCCCCGTAGACCCCCTAGAATTAATTTTTTTAAATTTTTTATTGGGTCCGTCAAGCATAATTCGGGGGTAAGGAACATTTTGTAGTTTTTAACTTTTCCGAAATTCCCACTCCTTCTAGGTGTATTTCGCGAAAGATCGAAAAGATCGTGTTTGACCTTGGCCCGATCGAGACCCCCGCATCGGATCGCTTAGAAAAAAGTTATGGCTGGACTAACCCCTATACCCCTTACACGATCCAAGCGTCGCCGTTTCCCCACATATAGCCAGTTTGGCTAAAAACGAAATGTCAATTTTGGCGGGAAATTCAAATTTTTTAATTTTAAATCGCTTATAACTCGAGAACCGCCGGTCGGATCGGGCCCAAATTTTTTTTTAGACAACTAAAAAGGGGGGTATTGTGGGGTACCTGTATCGGCGTTTTCCCCCAATATGCGCCCTTATACCCTATCTCGGCCACCTCGTAAACTTTCTGTATTAAGGAGAAATTGTTAGAGGAGGCGAGGCAGGGGTAGTATTAGGTAGTGGTTAAAACCACCCGGCCTTCGGCCGGGACATAGGTTTTTCGCCTCTTCTCGTCCAGTTGACCTAAAAACCTATCTATTTTTATTTTATTATTCTATTACTTTCATTTTTTTATACTATTTTTTTTTAATATGGAACTTTTTTTTCTAATAAAATAGCTTTCATCTTAACTTTTATTCTAAGAAGATAGAAAAAATACTTTTGTCGTTCACCCTAACTTGTATTTTTAATACAATTTTTTTTAATATGGAACTTGTATTCATTCTACTGATGAGCACCCTAATACATTTATATATAAGATGCTTTAGGCATTCCAATTACTAGTTACAACCCAGAAATTTATAACGATTTACAATATGCTTTTATAACAAACTCCATCGCATTCAATAATTACACTCAAGAGCTAACCACATCCCCACCCACCACCCTAAAATGTATTTAAGGGCTTTTTCAATTAGGCCGTTTAATATTTTGGGGGTTCACCCAGCCATTGCATGGCTGGGTGAACCAGGGTTTGAAATTTAAAAGATAAAATTTAAAGTACATCTGGCAATGCCCCTAATGCTTTGTATATAATATTTTAATTATTATAAAATATTTAATTAAACTTATTAGATGCTTTAGGCCAAAGATCATATTGATCATGCTCAAAGATCATAAAAATGACCCATTTGGGCAAATTGACTAAAATTGCGTATATCACCCCATAGCGAACCCGTTTCAACCAAAAAGTTACTAATTTTAAATCAATATCGCACGTTTTACCTTTTTGGTATATTATCGCCTACTTCCCGAAGGTGACGATTCGCCTCGAATATTCGACTTGCCAGTCCCGGACCCGATTTTACGAAAATCCATTTATCTCCGCTTCCGCTGGGTCTTTTTGAAAATTTAAAAAATTGACGAGCTCCTCTCATTGTTTCCCATCGATTGGCAGCATTAATTTCGATATTCCATCAATAAATCATTCTTAATTAGCGCTAATTGCTAATTACTGCATTTTTTAACGACTAATTGATTTACCTCCATAACTCGAGAACATCTTAATTTACGATTCCGGGACCGCTTCCGTTGGATAGATCTCGAGCCTCCCGACCATATCTCTTGTACATGTTTTTACTTTAAACGAATCCTTCCCGTAGTAATAGGCGAAAATACTATCGGCCAATCGGCGACCTTTGTTGGCCCCGTAGACCCCCTAGAATTAATTTTTTTCAATTTTTTATTGGGTCCGTCAACCATAATTCGGGGGTAAGGAACATTTCGTAGTTTGTAACTTTTCCGAAATTCCCACTCCTTCTAGGTGTATTTCGCGAAAGATCAAAAAGATCGTGTTTGACCTTCGCCCGATCGAGACCCCCGCATCGGATCGTTTAGAAAAAAGTTATGGCTGGACTAACCCCTATACCCCTTACACGATCCAAGCGTCGCCGTTTCCCCAGGTATTGCCAGTTTGGCTAAAAACGAAATGTCCATTTTGGCGGGAAATTCAAATTTTTTAATTTTAAATCGCTTATAACTCGAGAACCGCCGGTCGGATCGGGCCCAATTTTTTTTTTAGACAACTAAAAAGGGGGGTATTGTGGGGTACCTGTATCGGCGTTTTCCCCCAATATGCTCCCTTATACCCTATCTCGGCCACACCGTACACTTCTGGTATTTTGGATGAAATTATTATGTAGGCGAGGCAGAGGTAGTGTTAGGTAGTGGTTAAAACCACCCGGCCTTCGGCCGGGACATTGGTTTTTCGCCTCGTCTCGTCCAGTTGACCTAAAAACCTATCTATTTTATTTTTAACTTAGTTAAACTTTTTATTTTTTTTTTTTATAGAATTTTATTATTAATGGAACTTTTATTCTAATAAAATAGCTTTCATCTTGAACTTTTATTCTAAGAAAATAGAAAAAATACTTTTGTCTTTAACGCTGGCGCTATCTTGTATTTTTTGGACAATTTTTTTTAATATAGAACTTGTATTCATTCTACTGGTGAGCACCCTAATACATTTAAATATAAGATGCTTTAGGCATTCTAATTACTAGTTACAACCCAGAAATTTATAACGATTTACAATATGCTTTTATAACAAACTCCATCGCATTCAATAATTACACTCAAGAGCTAACCACATCCCCACCCACCACCCTAAAATGTATTTAAGGGCTTTTTCAATTAGGCCGTTTAATATTTTGGAGGTTCACCCAGCCATTGCATGGCTGGGTGAACCAGGGTTTGAAATTTAAAAGATAAAATTTAAAGTACATCTGGCAATGCCCCTAATGCTTTGTATATAATATTTTAATTATTATATAATATTTAATTAACCTTATTAGATGCTTTAGGCCAAAGATCATATTGATCATGCTCAAAGATCATAAAAATGACCCATTTGGGCAAATTGACTAAAATTATGTATATCACCCAATAGCGAACCCGTTTCGACCAAAAAGTTACTAATTTTAAATCAATATCGCTCGCTTTGCCTTTTTGGTATATTATCGCCTACTTCCTGAAGGTCACGATTCTCCTCTGCTATTCGACTTGGCAGTCGGGGACCCGATTTTACGAAAATCCATTTATCTCCGCTTCTGCTGGGTCTTTTTGAAAATTTAAAAAGTTGACGAGCTCCTCTCGTTGTTTCCCATCGATTGGCGTCGTTAATTTCGATATTGCATCAATTAATTCCTTCTTAATTAGCGCTAATTGCTAATTACTGCATTTTTTAATGACTCGTGAATTTTCCTCCATAACTCGAAAACTTCTTAATTTACGATTATCGGACCGCTTCCGTTGGATAGATCTCGAGCCTCCCGACCATATCTCTTGTACATGTTTTTACTTTAAACGAATCCTTCCCGTAGTAATAGGCGAAAATAATATCGGCCAATCGGCGACCTTCGTTGGCCCCGTAGACCCCCTAGAATTAATTTTTTTCAATTTTTTATTGGGTCCGTCAAGCATAATTCGGGGGTAAGGAACATTTTGTAGTTTGAAACTTTTCCGAAATTCCCACTCCTTCTAGGTGTATTTCGCGAAAGATCAAAAAGATCGTGTTTGACCTTGGCCCGATCGAGACCCCCGCTTTGGATCGCTTAGAAAAAAGTTATGGCTGGACTAACCCCTATACCCCTTACACGATCCAAGCGTCGCCGTTTCCCCACATATAGCCAGTTTGGCTAAAAACGAAATGTCCATTTTGGCGGGAAATTCAAATTTTTTAATTTTAAATCGCTTATAACTCGAGAACCGCCGGTCGGATCGGGCCCAAATTTTTTTTTAGACAACTAAAAAGGGGGGTATTGTGGGGTACCTGTATCGGCGTTTTCCCCCAATATGCTCCCTTATACCCTATCTCGGCCACCTCGTAAACTTTCTGTATTAAGGAGAAATTATTAGAGGAGGCGAGGCAGGGGTAGTATTAGGTAGTGGTTAAAACCACCCGGCCTTCGGCCGGGACATGGTTTTTTCGCCTCTTCTCGTCCAGTTGACCTAAAAACCTATCTATTTTATTTTTAACTTGGTTAAACTTTTTATTTTTTTTTTTTATATAATTTTATTATTAATGGAACTTTTATTCTAATAAAATAGCTTTCATCTTGAACTTTTATTCTAAGAAAATAGAAAAAATACTTTTGTCTTTAACGCTGGCGCTATCTTGTATTTTTTGGATAATTTTTTTTAATATAGAACTGTATTCATTCTACTGGTGAGCACCCTAATACATTTAAATATAAGATGCTTTAGGCATTCCAATTACTAGTTACAACCCAGAAATTTATAACGATTTACAATATGCTTTTATAACAAACTCCATCGCATTCAATAATTACACTCAAGAGCTAACCACATCCCCACCCACCACCCTAAAATGTATTTTAATGGCTTATTCAATTAGGCCGTTTAATATTTTGGAGGTTCACCCAGCCATTGCATGGCTGGGTGAACCAGGGTTTGAAATTTAATAGATAAAATTTAAAGTACATCTGGCAATGCCCCTAATGCTTTGCATATAATATTTTAATTATTATAAAATATTTAATTAACCTTATTAGATGCTTTAGGCCAAAGATCATATTGATCATGCTCAAAGATCGTAAAAATGACCCATTTGGGCAAATTGACTGAAATTGTGTATATCACCCAATAGCGAACCCATTTCGACCAAAAAGTTACTAATTTTAAATCAATATCGCTCGTTTTGCCTTTTTGGTATATTATCACCTACTTCCTGAAGGTGACGATTCGCCTCGAATATTAGACTTGCCAGTCCCAGACCCGATTTTACGAAAATCCATTTATCTCCGCTTCCGCTGGGTCTTTTTGAAAATTTAAAAAATTGACGAGCTCCTCTCATTGTTTCCCATCGATTGGCAGCGTTAATTTCGATATTCCATCATTAAATCATTCTTAATTAGCGCTAATTACTAATTACTGCATTTTTTAACGACTCATTGATTTTCCTCCATAACTCGAGAACATCTTAATTTACGATTCTGGGACCGCTTCTGTTGGATAGATCTCGAGCCTCCCGACCATATCTCTTGTACATGTTTTTACTTTAAACGAATCCTTCCCGTAGTAATAGGCGAAAATACTATTGGCCAATCGGCGACCTTCGTTGGCCCCGTAGACCCCCTAGAATTAATTTTTTTCAATTTTTTATTGGGTCCGTCAAGCATAATTCGGGGGTAAGGAACATTTCGTAGTTTTTAACTTTTCCGAAATTCCCACTCCTTCTAGGTGTATTTCGCGAAAGATCGAAAAGATCGTGTTTGACCTTCGCCCGATCGAGCCCCCCGCTTCGGATCGATTAGAAAAAAGTTATGGCTGGACTAACCCCTATACCCCTTACACGATCCAAGCGTCGCCGTTTCCCCACATATAGCCAGTTTGGCTAAAAACGAAATGTCCATTTTGGCGGGAAATTCAAATTTTTTAATTTTAAATCGCTTATAACTCGAGAACCGCTGGTCGGATCGGGCCCAAATTTTTTTTTAGACAACTAAAAAGGGGGGTATTGTGGGGTACCTGTATCGGCGTTTTCCCCCAATATGCTCCCTTATACCCTATCTCGGCGTCCTCGTAAACTTTGGGTATTAAGGAGAAATTGTTAGAGGAGGCGAGGCAATGGTAGTGTTAGGTAGTGGTTAAAACCACCCGGCCTTCGGCCGGGACATGGTTTTTTCGCCTCGTCTCGTCCAGTTGACCTAAAAACCTGATTTTACACTACCTATTTCTTCTTATTTTTAACTTAAATATTTTATACAATTTTTTTCATTCGAAACTTTTATTTTAATAAAATTGCTTTCATCTTGAACCCTTTTATTTTAATAATATAGGTAGGTAGCTATCATCTATAATGCTAACTTGTATATTTTTATAAAAAAAATTTAAAACGGAACTTGTATTCTTCATTCTACTGATGAAATCGCTAATGCATTTAAATATGGTGATCCAATTACCCGTTACAACAGATTTGTAGAACTATTTGCGATATGTAGCTTTTATAACAAACTCCA
>JAUCBJ010001063.1:0-43696 GCA_032718475.1 Nemertoderma westbladi | reverse complement strand
TTCACACTTTAACTGTCATTTTAAACCTACTAACTAGGGCTATTTAGTTGAGTATGATATTTTTGTTTTGCAATTCTCATCTCCTTCATTAGCCTCTTTGCGCTCGTCATTTTCTGTATCAAAATATTTTTCCTAAACGCAGACTGACGACCTTTATAACTGTGCAAGTCTAGAAACTGTGCGAGTAACTGATACTCGTATCCACTGCAAAACTCGTTGCGTTCGTCCTATACATCCTGGTCATCAAATATATACCTTACAACATTCCATTGACAGTATTGAATAAAATAACATAGCATCCAATATGCTAAACCATGTGGTTTACGAGTATAGTCAACACAGACTCGTCTTCATTACAACCATCGTTGCCCTTGGCCTGTACCTCTGTCACCAAAATAACTAGTATAAAACATTCCATCGCCGGTACTGATCAAAATGACATGTCATCCCATATTCTAAACGGGTTTGTTTACGAGTATTGCAGTCAACACAATAATATTCGTCTCCTTCATTAACCTCGTTGTGCACGTCCTGATGGCCTCACGGAAATTTTAATTAGAAAATTTTTACACTTTTACCAAACAACGTGTGTACAAAGTTGGGTTAGATTCCATCAAGGATTGGCTGAGTTATTAAAGTTTAAATATACCTACTGATCTACCGAACAACAGATCTACAGACACACTACAGTATGCTAAGCTCGCTTACTTTCGTGTCTCGTCCCACAATAATCACAATTTTTCATCAGAAATATTATCAGCGTAAAAACCATGTAAAATATACAGTGCAGTAAACTGTACATACAGTACTGTACATTAGGTAGTCATATTTCAATTTTTTGCGAATTTCGATTTTTAATAGTATTATTTTTGTTCCATCGCATGAAAAAATGTTTTGAAAGTTATGTTTTGGAATTTCATTAATGTCTTCTGGTCAAATTTAGAAACTTTTGCCAGTTTTTATCACTTTTTGGTGAATTTCAAAATTTGAAAAATATTAACCCTAACATACAGTAGCAATGATATTACAGTAATAATCTTTCGAACAACAATAGTCGACTTAGTGGGTGTAGACACCTTCAAAACAACAGTAGAATCAATGGGTAAATGATATTGATCAAAATCTAAAGGCTGGCAAAACTGAAGAAAGATGTTTGCGTTTTTTTATCTTTTCGATAAGGACACACGATGGAGCAAAAAATATTGTTATGAAAAATACAATTTCGAAAAATGTGAATTAAGGACCATCGTACTGCACATACGGTACAGTACGTACTGTAGAGCTTTTATCATGTATGAAACTTTAAATAAAATATATATATTTTTTTTTGCAGATTGGTAAATCTATAGTGTATTATTGCTTTACCGAAATGGATCTCACAGCAAATTTGTGAGTATACGATATTAGTTTTATTCAGCCTTATTTATTGACATCCTCGCCAATAAACTGAGTCTGTTCGTGTTTCTCTATGGCTCCCGATCTATCGGCATCCATTCTCTCAAACATCTCATCCGCTAGCCCCTCTTCTATACCCAGACCCTCAGCATGCGCCTGCCACTCACCAGCCTCAATGACATTATCTTTATTCATGTCCATCTCAGCTAAAATATTAATTTTTACTTTTTTCTTTAACCGCCTAAATATATACCTAACGAACTCGTGATCTCCTTCCGCCCTCTTCATTTCCTCTCTCACTCCCGTGTAGGCCTCGTTCACAATCGCCATAAAAATATTCAAAAGTATAAAAAACATAACGAAAACGTAAAGAACGAAAAATATCGGGCCGTGGTTGCGGTTCGCATTTTTTAGAGAATGGTAGTCGAAATCACCCAACAAAATCCGGAACAGGGAAAAAACGCAACGGAAGAGATTGTCGTATTCCTTTAAACGGTCACCGAACAGAAGCCACGACAGCAGGGCGAAAGCTAAGAAAACAACAGAAACCATAACTCCGAAACTCAACAGGTCCATGGCGCAGGTTGACAGAGTCCGTGCCAACTGAGTCATAGTCTTATTGAATGAAGTAAACTTGAAGACTTTCATTACAGCAAAGAAAGCGTTCCATGCAGAGAATATGTTCAACCATGATTTCGTTCGAGCTATCTGGTCGAACTCCAAGTATTCTTGCTCACTCTGTTTGTCATCGATTAGTTTTTTTAGCATGTTTACCATGGATTTCTCAATGTGCAGATTGTAGGCTACCACTGTGATGGTCATAATGATGACGAGAAAGTCGAATACATTCCAGAAATTGTAGAGGTAGACGAGTCGATGTTTGTAGACTTCATAAATCTCTTGAACTATGTAGAAACCGCACATAACCACTAGAATTATTTGCAGGATGAAGACGACATTGTCGAAGGGTTGGGTGAAGTTTAAAAGACGCACAGTGTCGAAGTTCCAATAGGGGAATACCCCGCCAATAGTTGGAAACTCAGCAATCAGCTGAATGATGCAGAAGAGGTTTACATTGGCGTTGTAGACAACGAGGTCGATGAATATAGCGCGAGTGTCTCGGCTAATCCAGCCGTGATTACGCAAATCTCTGATTTCCGCTTTCGCCTTCTCTTTCGATAATGGAAGTTCCTAAAACAAGAAATCAGGCACATGGATGGAAGTACATTCATTTTTAATAATTCATTGATAGATGTGTGAGTGTACAGTAGTGTACAGTCCACAACTCCCTATCCACCATGACTTTCGCGAGATTATCCGCATCGTCAAGGACAGTATCCTTTAGGAGGCATCTCAAGAAAGTAATGGTCCACCATGCTTATTCGCTCCATGAGGCTGCCAAAGCATAAGATTGTGCTCAGGCTGGTCCTCACGGGGAAAGAAATTATTGCATAAAGTTAGAGGTTACCAGAATAAGTGAGACCCGAAAAACTGGGCAATAAGGGAAGCTTATGTCTGAAAAGAACTAAACCGTGAAAATTGGACCGAACTGGCCCGCTAAATGAAAGATAATCGAAAACTGACTACAGTATACCACCATTGGAATTTAACATTATTAAAGAATAGGCATACCATTAATACAGTAGTTGTACGCTCGTTTATCGTTTGTACTATAATTATATGACATACAGTCCCAATCCCAATAAACATTAACTTGGTCATTTTGGCGGCCAAAATTACCAAAATGGCCAAGTAAAAACTGCGGTATTCATGAAAGGAACTGCTGAGGCACGTTGGCTTGTCAATCACAGCCAGTGAATAGATGCTGAGTGTAAGTAAAGCGGGTAACAGACGTTTCGGTCTAAGACGTTTTGGCCTAGGACGTTTCGGCCCAATGAATGAAATACAAGATTTGCTTGTCGGACGTTTTGGCCCAAAGATTCACTTTACTCCCTTAAATAAGCTATTAATAATAAATAAGTTATTCAATATATTTGTTTTGTAGTTGTTACGTTCGTTACAAGAGGAGTTGTCAGTAGGAACGTATTATGATGATGGGGTTTCCCCCATAAAAAAACATACGTATTTTAAAATGTGAGTCAATAAATTAAGTACATTAAAATAAACCGAATTAAAATTATTACTGTATTTTAATGTTGGTCTTAAAAATATAATAGATAAGAAATATTTCATTATAGGAGCATTGCTAATAATTAAGAGACAGACAGGATGTCATATGGAATGAGATAAAATATATGCGTATTAAATTTAAATTTAGATGAAATATATGCGTATTAAATTTAAATTTAGATGAAATGTATGCGTATTAAATTTAAATTTAGATGAAATGTATGCGCATTAAAAGGACCAGAGTGGATGTGAAGTGAAATAAAATATGTATTAAAAGCATATGTATTAATAAAAGCATTATACGTCGTTATCTATCTATCAGTATAAATCAAAATCATCTATCACTATCATCGAAGATGAGAGTTATTGTTTCAACAGATCATTAAGACATAGCTGCAATACACTGTCCAGCTACAAGAATTATCAATTGAGTAATGTTTAAAGTTAATGAAGTATCTCCAAAATATATCGATCAGACGAGATATAAGCTCTACATGGGTCGTGAAATTGATTCACTTTGGTAGTACTGTATATTAGGATTAGCAATGTGGTACTCGAGACCAATAGATTTGTTCTGACTTGCATTTTTTCGGCCGCATAACATAACTGATGGCGAATTGTCTATGGAACCAGTAACCAGAACACCACTTCCCTAATGTTTATTTTATTTTGAAATAAAGATAAAATTAAATAGCCATTTCATGAAAGATATTTTATTAAGTGTTTGTATGTTATTGTGAAATAATTATAATTTTAATGAATAATTATTATCATATCAAACAAGTTGGCCTTTTCATTAAGTTACAGTCATGGGCCGAAACGTCCGGGCCGAATCGTCCGGGCCGAAATGTCCGGGCCGAAACGTCCTGGACCGAAACGTCCTAGGCCGAAACGTCTGTATACCAAGTAAAGCCCAGCATGTTGGCGCTGAGGTAGAGTTCTCTCTACCTTTAGGTAGAGAGAAAGGCTCCAGTGTAGTAATGGCTGGGTTCGCCACTGTAGTAAACATGCCTGTAAGAGTGCAGTGTGAGGCGCCCGCCCTAACTTATTATTTTCTACATATTTTTTACTAATCTAATAATTGACACACCTTTACCTGTCACTTAGGTTATAAGCAGTGTGCTAGCACTTGCAGCGTAATAATTAATTATTTACTTTAATTCTATTCAATTGGTAATAAAAATAACAAGTTCATATATTTAATTTGTAAAAATTCTTTAAAATATGAGAAAAGTACTTTACATAGATTTTTCTTTATTTAGCTGTTTAGTACGCTATATTATAAATGCTCTCATAAATACAGTAAGGGACTGGACGCAATAAAAATTCATCACTCTCCAGGGGAGATTTGACGTAAATAACAGATGATTACTCTCAAAAATAAAACTGTAATGTTCATTTATGTTTAATTTATTGTTTTGGTTAAAATAACGTGCCACTATAACCTGCTCCTTTCCCTAAATTGAGAATTTAACATTGAGGCGGGATATTAATTCGCCAAGGCGAGTTTTGCGTCCAGTCCCCCCCCCCCCCCCCCCCTGTCTCGATAAATAATAATTACATCATCATAAATTCACCCAAATATGCCGACTCTGTTGACTGTTAGCACAGAGCCAGAGCCTGATATTATAATGTTTTCAGTTACTATCGCCGCCGCCCTCGAATTCAGACCCAGCTACTAGAAATAGGCCGCGCCGTCTAATCTGAATTTCATCAGTATACCGAACTCGTTCGAGACTGAGTGTCGCTATTTAATAGCTACCTCTCGCCCTGTCACAGACCCAGCTTCTAACTATAAAACTATAATTAGGACGCCTTCATACAGAACACGTTGCCATTTCATAATGACTCTAAACTGAAGCTACACAAAGGAAAAGGTGAGAAGTGATTATCTAATAATAACACACAAAATCCGATTATTATACATACTCCTCCTTTTAACAAAGCCGCATTCAACTAACTCCCTTATTACGTATTAGCCTGTGCTGTATGCCTCAGTGGGTGGTCTTTACTACAACTGAAAGGCCCGACTCAGCTCCAGGTAAGTTAACAATCTGTCAATAATAAAAATGAAAGAGAGCCGACATTTAGTCAGAGCAACCAAATGGATGTCCAAGGAGACGGGCTGTCTGGACTTGACTGAGTCGAGTTAAATCGCTTCGCCAAAACGACCAAGTAGCCCATAGGAATACACTACATTTTTTTGGCGATTTTGGTCATTTTGGCCGCCAAAACGACCAAGTTAATGTTTATTGGGATTGGGACTGTACTGTACTATATAACTACTGTATTCACCTTCATATAACCGTTAGCGGTGTAAGTAGCCCAATTTCCCCGGTACAGAGTATCAACCTTCGCTTTGGTATAACTGAACGACCCTTCATTCTCTTGAAGAGACGACCCCTTGCTGAATTGCTTTGAAGTCTCTGCAGCGGGTGTTGATGTCGCGTAGCAGACGGTCGTTACCTTCTGGAACACTTCCGGTACCCGACACCCGACGTTGGCCGTATTTCGGACCTGCCGGATTCTGGCTCGCCTCACCAACATGTTCTCTGAATATACGAACTCGGAATCACTGTCTATCTTCCGTCGTCCATCTTCCGTACATACCGCTTCCACCAAGGATGTCATCAGGAACTCCCAGAGATCTCCCGCTTTCCCGATCGACCTGAAGTTTCGTCCATCTTCGTCTCCAAAAGGTTCATCTAAGAGAAGGTCTTGGAGCGCGCTGGTAAGATGATACATGTTGGGAGACTTCTGGTAATAAGTTACCGTAAGTAGACTAGCCACGAATAATATGTAGCAAGATAATTCTAGAATCTTCCATAGGAACAAATTATAGCGGTCGCGGCTATTAGCAGAGGCGAAGGCCGGGTCAAGGTTGCCTGGGGGATCGACACACGGAGGGGATGGCTCCACTTCCGTGAAACTCATCTTGGTTTACCCAGAAAGTAAAAGGTTATGGGAGTAACGTTTTTGAAAACATCACTGAAACAATTTACTCGTTAAATTCTAGAAGAATAATGTAGCTATGGAAATATAAATAAAAATGTTTTCACGTTCTACATTACAGTAGCACTACTGTACTTCCCGACTTAAAAATATATTGTGCACACATTTCTGTTACATTATGTCAACTTATCAGCGTTCTGGTGAATTGCTCTTAACGCTGCAAAGTACCACTTTGCAGCGTTGCGACCTATAGGACGGAACGCTGCAAAGTAATCAATGACGGAAACAACTTAAATTACCGTATTCGAGAATTATCATTTCCATGACGGGACTAGCTACGTGTGTAAATAATTGTTTAACGTGTACTTTATTCCATTATGTCGAAACGTCGAATACAGTAGAAGACACTTTAGAGAAAATAACCAAAGAAAATGGCGACAGTGTTCAGTAAAACTCAACGGACACAGACGGTGACTAAGTTTGCTTCAGTCGACCAAGTTCAAGATGGAATAACGCAGGAGATAACTTCTAATAGGCCTAAACTTTAATTATATTTAAATGCATAATTAATACAGTGTACCTGTTAATAAATTTCACTTATATACATGTGCATCCATAAAATCCTTCCTTCACATACCGAACGCTGATAAGTTGACAAAATGTAACAAAACTACATATACCATTGCTTGCAAAGGTCACATTTCAGCGTTAAAGACCCTTGTTTATTTATGTAAACCTCCCTCTCTGCGCTCGCTCGGTACATAAATAAACTCGGGTCATAACGCTGCAAAGTGCTACTTTGCACACAATGATGTAAATAGTTATTGCTGAATTATTTTCATTAACTTCACGGCGTCATATGGGGATATCCACGTGACGCATCAATGAAACCACTTTGCTCCGCTACAAATTTTATCTTAGAGAGAATGAACTTCTAGAACACTTTTTAGCTCGTTGAGTGATGTAAATACAGTTAATACATCACTCACCAGTGATTGGCAAATATAGTAGAGGTAATGCAATTAATTATTTATTATTCAAATCAACTTAATTATTGACCAACACTTTTCGCTGAACTCAACAATTGTCAATTAAAAAATCCACATTCTATTAAATTAGCTTTGCTTAAATAACAGTTGTGGGGTGAGTCAGAAATGCGAGTCATCAGCGACCTGTTATAATTATACTATGGCGATTTTCCAAAGGGGGGCGGGGTGTGTGTGTGACAGAAATTAATTAATATATAATTAATAATATACAGTAGAAAGAATAGCTAAAGTTAGCAGGATGAACATGATAATAAATAATTTTGTTGTAAAATAAAATACTGTAAGTACATTATTTTATTTACTGTATTTGTATGGAATTAATTTCGCACTACCAAATCGCCAGGGCGACATATTTTCCAACTTTATTTCGCAGTGCGACATTATTTCTCAGTAGGCCTACAGTATGTATGTACGTATGCTAATTCCGTTCGAGAAGAAAGTGTTTACAATTAACATCATGTTTTCATTTTACAAGGATGTTCTAGAATATTTAAATATGCATAATTACAAATAATTCCCTATTTAAATGTAAATAAAATTAGATTCGCCATTGTTCATAAATAGCACTTTAAAGCTTTTACGGCCCTCGTTCTATTATTTTAAAATCACCCGTGCCGTAACGTAGAGTCCTATTTTATGAACAATGACGTACTGTACATATATATGTAGGTAATAATTTATTATTTGTTTATTTTATTCAAACATACGGTGCATACGGTGCATACATATTGTATTTGGCATTGACCACTTCCTCCGAACTATTAAACCTAGAGTACTAATTGCAATGAGTCTTTCTGTACAATTGAATGAAAATGTTAAGCATTATATTCGGGATAGTGTAGCTCATCTTCTTCAATGAGGTGTTTTAGCAAATCAGATGCCGGCAACCCCTCGTAACAGACCTTATAGACAGCGACAAACAACGGGAACTGCTGCAGCTTCCCTTTAGCTTTCAACATCTGGTAGACCTTTTTGGATGTCTGCGGCCCCTGCAGGATCTGCCCGTTGAGAACTTCCTTCTCTAGAGCCTCGAAAGACTTACCTGTTCTCACGAACATCTCCGCCAGTCGTCGATTTCGGCCTCCGTAACACGTGGTCACGAGATCGCCAACCCCGCAAGACTCTAAGAATATCATCTTGTTTTCGCACCCGAAAGAGTCCACGCAGAAATCAATCATTTCTATAAGACCGCGACGAATTATTGCAGCTTTGGAATTATGGCCGTAATCCAGCCCGTCAATAAAACCCGCGCCGACAGCCACGATATTCTTTAGAGCCCCGCAAAGTTCGACGGATATCGGCTCGTTAACGCAACTGATCCTAAAGTATGGGCGTTGGAATACCGGACGAATCGATCTCGCTTTCTCGATGGTTACCATTGCCAGCGTCGACTCAACAAACCTTTCCCTAGCGACCTCGTTAGCCAAATTGGCGCCCATCAGAACTCCAACTTCAATTCCAAGAACTTCGCTGATAACTTGGGAAATGATACGGATTCCTCCACCTTCTTCGAACTCGAACCCTTTACTGAGATTTATACCGATGGCAGATTTCTTTATCTTACCTTTTAACTCGCCGCAGGTTTGCGCTACAAACTGGTGAGGCAACACGAAGACCAATACATCAGCGCGATGGGCCGCCTCTACATATAGCATGTAGTACAAATTAAATATATCCATCCGACTGTATGATAAACTAGGGAAGTTAGAGCGACTAATTACGGTGTAACAGTGTTAGTCTACGCACATACTGTAGGCCTACACTGATAAGTACAGAGAATGAGTGTGTCTCAGTCCAATTAAAATTTAGTACATGATAAGTAACATTTTCAAAATGCCTCGAAACTGTTTTATCCTCGCTTCGCTCGGTAAATGTACATCTCAATCATAGTGAAAATAAAGTTATACATTATTTCCCAGATCAAAAAAATAATATTTCCACAAAATCTTATTATAAATAAATAAATATTTCAACCAGATTCAATAAAACTGACAGCAGAATATAAAACGCTTTCCTCGAATAAACACCCCGGCGTTTAATAATATTACAATGTGGGGCGAGCCACTATTAGTGAGCGATGCCTCGACCACACAATTATCATTAATATATAGACTGAAGGTAAAAATACTGTAGGGTGTTGCACCGCGGTAATAGGTTGTTTGTATAATAAAGATAATCCTGGTTTTATTTAAATTATTTCATTTGTTTAACTTGTTTTCTTGAATTTAACAAAAATCCTTAATTAAGGTATTTAGATTCAAAATGCTGAAAATCTAGAACATAAACATAAACGCCCCCATTCGAACCAGACAATTTGGAACTTAAACGCCTTCCCTGAATAAACGCCCCCCTCGAATAACACCCCCCCCCCCCCCCCCCCTCCCAATTGACTATTTATCAACTTAAACGCCCAGGCCCTTATTCTAAGAAATATGGTACTCATCCAAGCGATGCCAATTATTTTATTTTATACTACGTCTGACAAATATACGGTGAGGTTAGCCAGGCAGTAGTGAGCAGAACCTCTCTGGAATAGGATTATTATTTATTGCCAGCCCCTATTTGCTTGCACGCTCACATACCTACCCGCTTCAGTTGTAATATATCCAAGTTTGTTTAAAAAAAAAGGTGATAACAGATAGGTTACAGCTGGAGACAGATAGGTTACAGCTGGAGACAATCAGTTCAATAGGCTTTCGTTCTGAGGCGATGGGAAGTCTTGTTTATTAGGCTATAGAGTACAATGGTTTAATACAACCTGGTTGGTTAATGAGCAGTTTGGTGAGATATTACGATGTGGCGAATAATAGAGAAATAATAAAAATAAGTTTTTATGAAACAATGCAAGATTTTTATTAATAAATTATTACAATCATTGTCTACAATAAATATTTCTCAGTATAAACTCTACAAACAACGAATACCTACAACAGCCGCGGTGACAAATAAACTCAAATTATAAATGCAAACAACTCTAACAAACTGAATTCAATATCTAATATATTTAGCTACCAAGTCAAACGCGTTTAGATTCATTAGTTTAGTCTACTAGGTCTATATAGCACTAATTATTAGGCCTATAGTAAATCTTCAGGACGCAGTCAAATCAGCTTAAATACAAACATCCCAGCAATGACACTGAAGTAGTGGTGGGATAAATGATAAGTGTTGATATTCTCTTTCGAATCTAGAAAAAAAGAACTATTTAATAATTATTTGTAATTTTTACACAATGCGTCTCCAATGAGTTCGAAACGACTATATACAAAAACATGGAGGAACAGAAAACACCTAAGCGTTGTATAAGGTAGAGCTAGAGATGGGGATGGGGGTCGTGTTCCTGGACTTCCTTGAGCAGACCCAGGGCTCCCAACCCCTCGTAACAGACCTTATAGACAGCGACAAACAACGGGAACTGCTGCAGCTTCCCTTTAGCTTTCAGCATCTGGTAGACCTTTTTGGATGTCTGCGGCCCCTGCAGGATCTGCCCGTTGAGAACTTCCTTCTCTAGAACCTCGAAAGATTTCCCTGTTCTCACAAACATCTCCGCCAGTCGTCGATGTCGCCCCCCGTAACACGTGGTCACGAGATCGGCGACCCCGCACGACTCAAAGAATACCGTCTTGTCGTAACACTGGTAGAACACGCCGCAGAACTCCATCATCTCCATGAGTCCGAGTCGGATGATCGCCGCCTTCGTGTTATTCCCGTAATCCAGCCCGTCAATAAAACCCGCGCCGACCGCCACGATATTCTTTAGAGCACCGCAGAGTTCGACGGATATCGGCTCGTTCACGCAACTGATCCTAAAGTAGGGCCGTTGGAATACCGGACGAATGGATCTCGCTCTCTCGATGTCGTTCATCCCTAGAGTGGCTTCAGCGAATTTCTCGCAGGCGACTTCCTGCGCTAAATTCGCCCCCATTAGAACCGCAACATCGATGCCTAGGATCTCGTTGATCACGTGGGAGATTAGACTAATCCCACCTTCTTTAAACTCGAACCCTTTTATAAGACTGACTCCCACTGCGGTCTTCTTTATCTTACCTTTGAGTTCAGCGCAGGTTCTCGCTATAAACTGGTGCGGCAACACGAAGACCAATATGTCGGCCTGTTGCGCCGCCTCCACCAGATCAGGGACGGCTAACACGTTCTTCGGTAGACTGATATCCGGAAGGTATTTCACGTTCACGTGATCCGTGTTTATTATCTCTGTCAACTTGCGGCCATTGACCTCCTCTTCGAATACCCACATCTTCACTACGCTGTTGAACAACTTGTTATCGGGGGTGCAGTTTTGACCGATTACACGCGCAATGGCGGAACCCCAATTACCTGAACCCACGATACAAATATTTTGTTTAGACATACTTCAGTATTTATCTATACAGGTCAGCAGGTACAGAGGTACGGTATGTGGTATATATATATATATATATGTGGTTAGTTACCGCTGAGGGCTACCGGTATCGGCTATATCAAATCAATTATTTCTGTATTTGATGTGATAGCCAAAACTTAAATTCAAAAAAGTTTAAGTTACCGGTCAGCCGGTAGTGCGGTAGTTTATTTCTGTATTTTGTCTGTTAGTAGGCCTACCTGTACAGCTGTAGCCTATTTCTGTATTTCTGTCTGTCTGTAGACCTACTCTGTACTCCGCACTGTTGTACTCACAGTCACAACTAGGCTTGACTCACATTCACATTAATATACATTTATCTGGGCTCTGGATTATTTAGCCGCAACACAACATTACAATTAATGATAAGGTCAATCACGGTTAACAAACTTGGCGATCGATAATAGGATATACTGATATAGGTCTATTGATTGGCAACAATAATTGTCTGCATGTATGTAGGGTATTATGTAGGCGTACGTCGTACAGTAACGTAACAGTACACATAAATTAATATTCACCCATACTGCCATATAGGCCTATAGGCCTGATTGCATAGATGCAATCACACAAACTGGAATGAATCTTGCTTGATTGGCTACACCGAAATAATAGTAATAGATTAATAGATCTCGCCGGCCAATCAACAGACACTGGAGGCAATAAAACTCAGTAATCAATTAATAGTATGCCACACGGACACGACACACGACGCTACGTCATAAAGGTGCCACACCTCTACACCCCTACCAACATTGGGTCACCATCTCTCTCTACTGTACAATAAGTAGTTGGCGTTACCTTTTTGTGTGTAATGCAGCAGTGGGAGCAGATGTCAGCAATGTGGGGATGGTGTCTGTTTGTAAAATAATTAAGAATTAATTTACGTATTAACTAACAATAATGCCGCAATAACAAACTGGTTACAGGTGGCCGTGGCTGCCTATTATTCCTAGTTGGTACTGCATATTTAAGTTGCCTGTGACGTGACTTGTTATCCAACGAAGCTACAAGTATATGTTTGACCAATAGAATATTACACAATACAAATACTGTATGACACCCCCGCACTCTATGCTCTACAAGCCAGCCTCCGCATAGTCCCTTGCATCACCTTCTGGTTCTTAACAAACGTTAATAAAATATAAAGATTATCGTAAGCGGGAAATTTGAATAGAGTTTGGATTAAATTCTTGTTTGCAGATGAAGAACAAACTGACAATGACAAAGACTGAAAGATAGTCTCACTCATTTGCTGTAGTTTAGTTAGTTACCGTAATGTACCGAAAAGTCATTAGCATTGCTGAACTGTACTGCGGGAAATGTGAAGACCAAGGATAACTACTGCTGACTGTAGTTTAAGAGTTGTTGTCATTGGTGACGTCCTGTAAATTGTTTTGTAAAGGAGTCAGCAGTCAGGGAGGTACAAAGCAAGCAATGACATAAGGGCCTACCCATGGAATACTAAATATACAGTATATTTAGTATTCCATGGCCTACCCCTACCGGCTACGCATGGGATATAACAGTCAGACAGTAGGCCTACCAGCATATTGTGAATTGAGGTGATTTTTGTGCTAAATGAGACTTTTTAATAGTCTAGGGTAGGACGGGGTATAATGAACTATGGGGTAAATTGAACTAAAAACTTTGACGGTGATTACTGTATTATCGGTTGAACAACAAATGTGTATGAAATTAAAGGCATAATTAAAATATTGCTAATTTATCTGGCTAACACTAGTATTTTGACACAATATTATCTACCAACACAAAACAGTGTGGCCACAAGTTGTCAGAATTCACAAAACCTCTAAATTGGGCATTGTTGAGGTTCTTGACCCAAAATTGTATTCGGCTCATAGAACAGTAGAAGAAGTAAGTAAAAGAGTTAACAAATGTTTCATATATGAACTAAAGGTTTAATAAAGAGACATCCAGTTGGTTACATTATTTTTGTGCTTGGAGTTTTAGGTCAATAGAAAAATTTAATGTAAAAAGTAGTTCATTTTTCCCCGTGAATTTTTCAAGATATGGGGTAAAATGAACTACATTATATTTCATAAAAAAATATTAAATGGATAGGCCTACCGGTTCCAGTAGGCAGGTAAGCTAGGCACTAGGCATTAGGGTTGGCCTGTCGGAGGCTACAGGGCTAGTCCTACTATTGAATATAGTATTGGCTGATTGGTGTTTGTTTTGTTTATATAAATCAGGTGGGGTGGGGTGGGCGTCAGGTGGGGTAAAGTGAACTACAAAAGTGCTATAAAAAAACATGTGTGCCCGAAAGGGCACACATGGTGGTTAAAAAGTTTCATTTTCAGATAGCTGGATAGCACAATGAGATGCATGCAAAATTTCAATAAAATCCAAAAGTGGAAACTGAAAACCGAAAATATCACAAAATAACTAAATTAGTTCATTTTGCCCCATATTACCCTATAGTATATGTCTGTATGTAGAGATAGGCCTAGTCTATGTAGAATTCTGGAATTGTAGATAGTCCGTAGTTTAGTCTTCTAGTTCTGGTTATGGTTCTGGCGAGATTTCAGACTGGCAGACTGGCGATATAAAACAGGTCAGAATAATGGCTTCTCGACTTATAGTAAAAAATTTACCCAACGATATCAAACAGGAAAAACTCACGGAAATGTTCTCAACCAAAGGGCAAATTACCGATTGTTCTCTAAAATATACAAAGGATGGAAGTTTTAGGAACTTCGCATTTATTGGCTATAAAACGGATTCAGAGGCTGCCGCTGCCTTGGACTATTATAATAAAACGTATATCGGTTCCAAGAAAATACAAGTTGAGATATGCAGCTCATTCGGTGGGGATGAAATGCGTAAAGTTTGGAGTAAATATGCCAAGGGAAATACAGATAAGCAGATTCCGTGTGCCCAAAGGATAGCGACGCAAAGTGTAAAGAAACCGGAAGGTATACGAAAAGATGAAAAAAGAAGAAAAAATTCCGTCAGCGACGAAACGAAAAGTAAAAAATCTAAACAAAGCGAGGAATTAACTCCCAATAAATCGTCGGATACAAAATTAATTGATCAGAAAATAAATAATGCGAATAAAATCGTATCAGACGAGGAGGTTGATGGTGAATCACCTCCGACTTCCGGTGAAAAAATTAGTGAAAAATTAATTAGCGATAAAGATTATCTCCTTGGTAAGATTAATAAGAACATCGGAACTAATTCTGAGGAAATAAAACATCTTGCGAATAAAAACGTTTGGAACCCCGCCAACGTGATTAAACTCAGGGGCGCCCCTTACGGTACGAAAAGGGAAGATATCGTCAAATTCTTTGCGCCGTTGGATATAGCTGGTGTGAAAGTGCCCAGGACTGGGAAGGGGGGCAAGATGAAGTCCAATCTAATCGTAGTTCGTTTCGGAGACAACGGAACGAGGGAGAAAGCAATGAGGAGGGATAAAAACCTTATGGGTAAGCGGTACATCGAGTTACTGAGAGCGGGGGAAAGTGGGGGGCATTGTATGGGAGAACGTGGGGGGAAAGGAGCGGGAGAAAGTGGGGGAAACGTTAGGGAACATGGGGAAAAAACCGGGGAAAGTGGTTTAAATACAGCGGAAGCTGTGGTGGATGACGTAATGGAGCTGATCGTTGATTCCGGACGTATTTTCGTCCGGAATCTCTCGTACAACTGCACGGAGGACGAGATCTCCCAGTTGTTCTCCCCCTTCGGACAACTCGTAGAGGTTAACCTCCCCATCAACTTCTCCACCAAGGTCCCCATGGGGTTCGCCTTCGTCACCTTTATGTTCCCGGCCGCGGCGCAGCGGGCCTTCGAGGCTCTGGACGGCTCCGTGTTCCAGGGCCGCATGCTGCATCTCCTGCCCGGGAAACCCCGTCGGGTGTCCCCGACCGAGGCGGCGCTCAGCTCCGAGGCATCGAGCTACAAACAGCGGAAAGCCGCCGCTTTGCGACTCCTCGCGGGGAATCGCTTCAACTGGAACTCGTTGTTCCTCGGCGCCGATGCGGTCGCCGAGTTGATGGCGACTCGGTACGATGTCTCTAAGTCGGAGGTTCTAGACGGCAGCGGCTCCATCGGGGTCCGTCTGGCGTTGGGAGAGTCGCAACTCGTGAAGGAGACTCGCGACTGGTTGGAGTCCCGCGGGGTCGTTCTGGATTCGTTCGGGAACGCGGCCGCCCCCCGGAGTCGGAGGGTCGTGGTCGTTAAAAACCTCGGGGGTCCCGGCGGGGAGGCGGAACTCCGGGGATTGCTGCGCGAGCGCGGGGTGGAACGGGGCGCGGAACGCGTGTTGGTTCCCCCGGGGGGCGTCACTGGGTTGGTGGAGTTCGGGAGCGATCAGTTGGCGCGGCGCGCGTACGATCGGCTGGTGTACGCGCAGCTGGGCGGGGGGAGGCCCGTGTACCTGGAGTGGGCGCCGTTGGGAGTGTTCGGGTTGAAGGGAGAAGGCGAGGGGAGCGGGGAGGGAGCGCTTGAGGAAGCTAAGGCTGAAGGCGGTAATAAAGTTAGTAAAAAGGCTGAAAAAGACGTTAAAGTAAAAGTTAAAAATAAAGTTAAAGTTGTTATGAAACCAAAAGAATCTGCGGTTAAAGAAGAAGATATAGTTGTTTCTGGAGATGAGGAATTAACCAGAACTCCATCCAAATCTGAGACCGTTGAGGGAAAACCCGCCCCTGAGAACTCCAGGGAGGATAGTAGATCCACTACACATATGTCTGTGTCTGCACCCGCTGTGTTCCCTGAGTCTGCACCCACCCTTAGCTCTGCACCCATCCCCGGCTCTGCACCAACAGTATCCACCCACCACACAGACACCGGCTCCACCGAAGGCCGAGTCCTCTACGTAAAGAACCTCAACTTCTCCACCACGGAGGAACAACTCCGTGAACACTTCCTCCGCGCGGGGGCGCTGCGATCTGTCTCCGTCGCCAAGAAGAAACACCTCGCCTCCGGTTCGTTCCTCCCGATGGGTTACGGATTCCTTGAGTACGAGACGCCGGAGGGCGCTAAGAGCGCGCTGTCCACGCTGCAGGGTTCCCCGCTAGAGGGCCACGCACTCGAACTGAAGGTCTCCTCCAGACCGAGTCTGTTGAGACCGAATTCTAGTCGGCGCCTCCAGAAGAGTCGGGAACAGAAGGACTGCAGCAAGATTCTGGTTAGGAACGTTCCCTTCGAGGGAACGGAGAAGGACATACGGGAGTTGTTCCAGACATTTGGTTTACTGCGATCTGTACGGTTGCCTAAGAAACTAGACGCCACTAGCGGGAGTAAACGGCACAGAGGGTTCGCCTTCGTCGATTTTATATCGAAGGAGGACGCGACTAAATCGTTCAAGGCGTTGTGCTTCAGTACCCATCTGTACGGCCGCCGATTGGTTCTCGAATGGGCCGATAGCGTGGACGACAGCTTGGAGACTCTACGGAGTAAAACTGCCGAGAGATATATGTCAGCCGTGCCGAGGAAGAAACTTAAACAACTTATTGAGGAGGAAGTCGGTGAATAAATAAAGTTGGTGCCAATAAAATCGTAAATATGAGATAATAAAACATAAGATTAACTCGACGCAAGTTATTTATTAATGTGGTGAACCGCGATATTGACTATTTCAACTCTTTTTTTGTAATTGATGGGTCTCATCATGAATTGAATACCCAATCGATCAGCCTAGATGATATGGTTTGTTTTTTAAAAAACGCACAAAAGAGAATAAAAATATTTTTCCTTCAATTAAATTTTTAGATAGATATTCTTTAATAAAAATATTCTTAGCCACTCCAACTACTGAATAAATCTAATACTAGCAAGGCAAACAAATACCAATATATTTGTGCTGGGCAGAGTGGACAGTCTCCCATGTGGTTCTGTCAGAGTGGACAGTCACCCATGTGGTTCTGTCAGAGTGGACAGTCTCCCATGTGGTTCTGAGCGAGAGACAATTACTGCTAATGTGAAAATCAGATACTCGACTGGCCTTAACATAAACAAATGGTCTACAAATCCTTCACAATCATTTCGGTATACACATTTTGGTAAAATTGTACACCACTTTTGATTTTGAAGGAGCGGAACGAACGCACACAATCACCAATAATGGCTTAACTAACAGTAGTAAAACATGTCTAGATTCTCTCATTATTATAACTTTCTCAAAGTTTCAGAGCCTCAGAAATAATTGTTCAAAAATTAAGTAAAGATCCGGGTGGTAAGCGATTCTTATGAATATGTTGAAAAATTATGAATCTTAATTTTTGTGTGATCTTTTGATTCGTTGGACCAAAATTGTACCTGTACCAAATTTCGTGCAATTTCATCAGATATTTGTAAGATTATTGTCGTTATCCAATATGTCGCTAACTATATACTAAACCAGATGATAGCGCCACGATGTTGCACTACCTTGATTGCTCTAATAACTCGTTATCTAATAACTAGTTCTCTTATAACTAGTTCTCTAATAACTCGTTCTCTAATAACTCGTTATCTAATAACTAGTTCTCTAATAACTCGTTCTCTAATAACTCGTTCTCTAATAACTCGTTCTCTAATAACTCGTTATCTAATAACTCGTTATCTAATAACTCGTTCTCTAATAACTCGTTATCTAATAACTAGTTCTCTAATAACTAGTTCTCTAATAACTCGTTATATAATAACTTGTTATCTAATAACTCGTTATCTAGTAACTAGTTCTCTAATAACTCGCTATCTAATAACTAGTTCTCTAATAACTCGTTCTCTAATAACTAGTTATCTAATAACTCGTTATCTAATAACTCGTTATCTAATAACTCGTTATCTAATAACTCGTTATCTAATAACTCGTTATCTAATAACTCGTTATCTAATAACTCGTTATCTAATAACTCGTTATCTAATAACTCGTTATCTAATAACTCGTTATCTAATAACTCGTTATCTAATAACTCGTTATCTAATAACTAGTTCTCTAATAACTCGTTATCTAATAACTCGTTATCTAATAACTCGTTATCTAATAACTCGCTCACTAATAACTCGTTATCTAATAACTCGTTATCTAATAACTCGTTATATAATAACTAGTTCTCTAATAACTCGTTATCTAATAAGTCGTTCACTACAACCGTTATATAATAATTCGTTATCTAATAACTCGTTCTCTAATAACTCGTTCTCTAATAACTCGTTCTCTAATAACTCGTTATCTAATTGTTGCTCGGTGAATATTCATTACAGCAGGGGTATAATATCAATAACAAAGGGGTATTATCCTCGGGTTATTAATATCATGACGCGTGTAATGAAAAGGTAGTGGATTTTCTATTGGGGTAGTGAAGTGACATTCTTTTATTTTTGGTAGTGATGTTGTCCGTTATCGTTATAGGATAGAGTCGGAATTAAATAGTAAATAGTAAGTAAGTATTAGTAATTTGTTAGTTGGGTAGTGCGCTATGCTGTATCTTACCCATAGGAGCCCAGCCCAACACCTACAGGGGGTATTTAAGGAATACCCTACCCTGGGTTAGATGTCTCTAGTGTCGCCACTAAAAGTTGCGGAACCCTATACCGCATGGAAATTAAAACCCCTGAAAGTGAAAATGAAAATGAAAAGTTGGGTAAAATGGGATGTGAAGGTCCTGAAAATATGTGAAATTAACGCATCTAAATAATTATTTCTGAAAAATATACATTACAAGGAAGTAAGTAAGTAATAATATCAATCTTATATTAATTGTCGATTTTTCGTTAGTTTATACCATGCTATTAGAGATGAATTACAATGCCAGCTTTTGTCAAATTTATATAGTAAGTACCACTTACCGTAGTGAATAGCATGCTTATGAAGGAGTATGTATTGACACTCGCTTAAATGTTAGGTGAGTATTGAAATTAATTTAGTATAGGTTAACAATAATGTATTCCATGAAATGAGATTCTCAGTGATTCATGCATTCGTCTTTCGAGCTTACCGTTTTAGTTGCATCATTCAACTTAGCCTGTGTTTTGTATTGGTTACAATCTTCCAGAAACTTAGGTGTGGGTGGGTAGGGGGTGGGTGGTGTCGGTGTGTGGGGTAGGGTAGCGGGTTGGTGTATGTTGATTTAATGTTCATTCTCGTCGGAGATTGGGATTGGGAGAGGTGATGAGTTGGGGCAGTTCCGCGGCAATAATAATACTGCCCCTCAATAAAGAGACCCCCTTTACTGCTATCAGGGACGCGTTGTTCGACAGAGCCCCGTCAGCAAAAACAGCCAGTACCGCTAGTCGGTGGGGTTGACTTGTTGACGAGAGGCTATTTACAGGCGCATCGGTCAACCATTACTGACCACTCGTTATCTATAACTCGTTATCTAATAACTCGTTCTCTAATAACTCGTTATCTAATAACTAGTTCTCTAATAACTAGTTCTCTAACAACTCGTTATTTAATAACTTGTTATCTAATAACTCGTTATCTAGTAACTAGTCTCTAATAACTCGTTATCTAATAACTAGTTCTCTAATAACTCGTTCTCTAATAACTAGTTCTCTAATAACTCGTTCTCTAACAACTAGTTCTCTAATAACTAGTTATCTAATAACTCGTTATCTAATAACTCGTTTTCTAATAACTCTTTATCTAATAACTCGTTATCTAATAACTCGTTATCTAATAACTCGTTTTCTAATAACTCGTTATCTAATAACTAGTTCTCTAATAACTAGTTCTCTAATAACTCGTTATATAATAACTTGTTATCTAATAACTCGTTATATAATAACTTGTTATCTAATAACTCGTTATCTAGTAACTAGTTCTCTAATAACTCGTTATCTAATAACTCGTTATCTAATAACTCGTTATCTAATAACACGTTATCTAATAACTAGTTCTCTAATAACTCGTTCTATAATAACTCGTTCTCTAATAACTCGTTGTCTAATAACGCGTTATCTAATAACTAGTTCTCTAATAACTCGTTATCTAATAACTCGTTATCTAATAACTCGTTATCTAATAACTCGTTCTCTAATAACTCGTTCTCTAATAACTCGTTATCTAATAACTCGTTATCTAATAAGTCGTTCACTACTAACCGTTATATAATAATTCGTTACCTAATAACTAGTTATCTAATAACTCGTTCTCTAATAACTCGTTATCTAATAACTAGTTCTCAAATAACCGTTATATAATAACTCGTTATCTAATAACTAGTTCTCTAATAACTCGTTCTCTAATAACTCGTTCTCTAATAACTCGGTCACTAATAACTCGTTATCTAATAACTCGTTCACGAATAACTCGTTATCTAATAACTCGTTCACTAATAACTCGTTCACTAATAACTCGTTATCTAATAACCAGTTCTCTAATAACTAGTTCTCTAATAACTCGTTCTCTAATAACTCATTCTTTAATAACTCGCTCACTAATAACTCGTTCACTAATAACTCTTTCTCTAATAACTCGTTATCTAATAACTCGTTCATATTATTATGAATATATGATGCCTGTCACATTCAGTTGGCGAGGGACCCACCCTGAGGGAAGTGATGATGATGGCGGTAATACTTGAATGACCCCCAGAAGACTACCTCCCCGGTTCCACTGCTGCGCTCCCTGGTCTAGGGTCCATGCCAACTCCACTTCCTGGCTCACGCACCCGTGACACACCTACTTCATTTAATTCCCTCGGAAAAATAAATCCTTGAAAATTATACTTATATTGTCGTAAATAATTTCTTAAATAAAATTAATATTTTATTTTTTGTTTCGGATTTGATTCTGTTGTATTTTTTTTTAAATAGCCAAACCGCGAGATTCGGTATCGACTCTCAGACAGACCCTTGCTCCCTCCCTCACTTATTATGCATGATTTTCTTCGCAACCCAATTTTCTTAACTTCTCGATCTGCAACTATTTGTAGTGCTCAGTACAATATAATTGCTCACTTTAGGGTTGGGAAAATTTATACAAATTATAAATAATATATCTATACACAGTTGAATAATGTATTGCATTGGAGAATAGACCAATACTTACTATTAATTATATAACACTTCACAATGACACACTACAACATGTACAATATACTTTATATAAGATTCTATTATACTGTATAATTAAGTGTAACTAACATGCAGTATAGATTGTATGGGACGTGGCGATATAGTATAATTAGTGCATCGTGTAACTGGTTAAATACATTTACTGAGACAGGCGGATGTTTAGTGGGATGGGCTCGCTCCATCTGCATCATATACTCACAGACTGCGTGACTCAGCCCAACTCTTAGCTTTAGCGTTTCTGCCAATTGCATAATGTTTGCATACATTTGCATATATTTGGTATTTTTACTCAATAATGTATTCCACACTGATATAACATGTATTTTAGACGCGACTTTATTATTCAACTCACGGCACAACTGCTAGAGGCGTAGCAGTAGGTTGTTACTTTATTTAATTAAACTCGCGAGATTCATGATATTATTAACTCGCAATATCAATTTGTTAATACATTATTGAGGAATTATACAACATGTAAACCCATTACATTAATTTATCAACTAAATTAATTGGACAAATTCCACCCAAAACAATGAAAGCGCTTCAGGTTCATTTTTTGCCAAGTACAATGCACACATCTCCAACCAGACACTATGTAACATTGGAGGTGTCTCATTGGTTCCCCCAAGCTCGACACTAGAATAAAGCCGCCTCCGCTTTGCAGGACATTGCTTCAGCTGTGAGGACCAACCAGTGCATACTCTTATGCCTTGGCGGCATCATGGGGTGAATAAGCATGGTGGAAAGCCCATGACTTTGAGATGCATCTTAAAGGACACTGGCCTTTAAGATGCGGATGATGGTATGCGGATGATATGCGTATGTCATGGGTGATAGGGAGTTGTGGCTGCGCAATTTTGTCGACAAGCCGGCACAGCATTCTCAATATATATGTATATATGATATAAATAATACAGCCTCAATGCAGCATGCCGATAATAGTAGACGGCGTTCTGAATTCTTAATTATTCTTAGCTTTAATATATTAATGTTTAGGAATATTAATAAAATTCATATTTATTTTATGAAATCAAATATAGTTACTGTAACTGTACGGTAAATAATGTTACTCTTAGCATAAAATTGTTATCAATTGAGAATACACAAGACGTGTTCTAGAAGTTTATTATTACTAAATTATGGATTACTTTGCAGCGTTCCGTCCTATATCTGTCTGTATATGCCGCAACGCTGCAAAGTTGGTACTTTGCAGCGTCAAGAGTAATTCACCAGAACGCTGTTAAGTTGTTGACATTGTAATAAAAGCAATGATTCACAAACTAAATGTCCTCAAGGACGTTGCTGGCTTGCAGCCATGGAAACAGCTCCATGTCCATTGGCCAATACGTATCAGTCCCAACATCTTTTTGAAGTCATCTACTGTTTGTCTATACGCCTCAGCTGACATGCCACAATCTAGAAACGTTTGGCTATTATTCAATATCGTTTCATAATTATTTTCGACAGCTTCTTCGAAAAGATGTGTCCAATCGAGTTCGTTTGTTATAAAAAAAACCAGCCAATCGAAATATTTCGCGTTGTTCTTGAAAGGAGAAAACTTTACAGTATCCCCGCTTCCGGTGTTCCTCAAGAAGATCTTCTGACTAATTCACTTCCTCAACAGCAGTGTACTCTGTTACACAGAAAACACCCCCGGGTTTTAGCCATTGTAATATCTTATCCAATGCCGACCGTTTCTGGTCAGGGCTGCAATATACGAGGGAATTGTGCGATAGTACGGCGTCAAAAGAATCAGGAGGGAAGTCAACTTCCAGAACATTTCCTAGTTGGAATTTAACACTACCTGATAAGTTGTTGCCCAGTCGCTCAAGGGCCAATTCGTAGGGATCCTTTGCGATCTCTATCCCCAGAACATCGGCCCCGTATGTGTCGGCCTTGTAGAAAGCCGGCCCACCAGTTCCACTGCCGATGTCTAGGACACGCCATCCCTGCTGTAATCCCAGCAGTTTCACCGCTGGTTTGGTGGTCTCTAGACCACCTGGACTCATAAATCCATGACCGAAGACCTTCTCCCAGATAGTTATGTGGTCTTTACCGAATCGTTTGTTGTCCAGGTACTTTTGCATATCTTCGTGACTGGACGAGACGAGGCGAAAAAACCATGTCCCGGCCGAAGGCCGGGTGGTTTTAACCACTACCTAACACTACCTCTGCCTCGCCTCCTCTAACAATTTCTCCCAACTTATCCAAAGTGTACGGTGTGGCCGAGATAGGGTATAAGGGAGCATATTGGGGGAAAACGCCGATACAGGTACCCCACAATACCCCCCTTTTTAGTTGACTAAAAAAAAATTTGAGCCCGATCCGACCAGCGGTTCTCGAGTTATAAGCGATTTAAAATTAAAAAATTTGAATTTCCCGCCAAAATGGACATTTCGTTTTTAGCCAAACTGGCTATACCTGGGGAAACGGCGCCACTTGGATCGCGTAGGGGGTATATGGTTTACTCCAGCCACATCTTTTTTCTAAGCGATCCGATGCGGGGGTCTCGATCGGGCCAAGGTCAAACACGATCTTTTTGATCTTTCGCAAAATACACCTAGAAGGAGTGGGAATTTCGGAAAAGTTACAAACTACAAAATGTTCCTTACCCCCGAATTATGCTTGACGGACCCAATAAAAAATTGAAAAAAATTAATTCTAGGAGGTCTACGGGGCCAACGAAGGTCGCCGATTGGCCGATATTGTTTTCGCCTATTACTACGGGAAGGATTCGTTTAAAGTAAAAACATGTACAAGAGATATGGTCGGGGGGCTCGAGATCTATCCAACGGAAGTGGTCCCAGAACCGTAAATTAAGATGTTCTCGAGTTATAGAGGAAAATCAATTAGTCGTTAAAAAATGCAGTAATTAGTAATTAGCGCTAATTAAGAATGATTTATTGATGGAATATCGAAATTAATGCTGCCAATCGATGGGAAACAATGAGAGGAGCTCGCCAATTTTTTAAATTTTCAAAAAGACCCAGCGGAAGCTGAGATAAATGGATTTTCGTAAAATCGGGTCCCTGCCTGCCAAGTCGAATATCAGAGGCAAATGGCCACCTTCAGGAAGTAGGCGATATTATACCAAAAAGGCAAAATGAGCGATATTGATTTAAAATTAGTAACTTTTTGGTCGAAATGGGTTCGCTATTGGGTGATATACACAATTTCAGTCAATTTGCCCAAATGGGTCATTATTATGATCTTTGAGCATGATCAATATGATCTTTGGCCTAAAGCATCTAATAAGGTTAATTAAATATTTAATAATAATTAAAATATTATATGCAAAGCATTAGGGGCATTGCCAGATGTACTTTAAATTTTATCTATTAAATTTCAAACCCTGGTTCACCCAGCCATGCAATGGCTGGGTGAACCTCCAAAATATTAAACGGCCTAATTGAATAAGCCCTTGAATACATTTTAGGGTGGTGGGTGGGGATGTGGTTAGCTCTTGAGTGTAATTATTGAATGCGATGGAGTTTGTTATAAAAGCTACATATCGCAAATAGTTCTACAAATCTGTTGTAACGAGTAATTGGATCACCATATTTAAATGCATTAGCGAGTTCATCAGTAGAACGAAGAATACAAGTTCCATATTTATATTTTTTTATAAAATTATAAAAGTTAGCATTAAAGATGATAGCTACCTATTTTATTAAAATAAAAAGGGTTCAAGATGAATGCAATTTTATTAAAATATAAGTTCCGTATGAAAAATAAAATTGTATAAAATATACAAGTTAAAAATAATAAAAAATAGGTAGTGAAAAATCAGGTTTTTAGGTCAACTGGACGAGAAGAGGCGAAAAACCTATGTCCCGGCCGAAGGCCGGGTGGTTTTAACCACTACCTAACACTACCATTGCCTCGCCTCCTCTAACAATTTCTCCTTAATACAGAAAGTTTACGAGGTGGCCGAGATAGGGTATAAGGGAGCATATTGGGGGAAAACGCCGATACAGGTACCCCACAATACCCCCCTAATTAGTTGTCTAAAAAAAAAATTGGGCCCGATCCGAGCAGCGGTTCTCGAGTTATAAGCGATTTAAAATTAAAAAATTTGAATTTCCCGCCAAAATGGACATTTCGTTTTTAGACAAACTGGCTATACCTGGGGAAACGGCGACACTTGGATCGCGTAGGGGGTATAAGGGTTAGTCCAGCCATAACTTTTTTCTAAGCGATCCGAAGCGGGGGGCTCGATCGGGCAAAGGTCAAACACGATCTTTTCGATCTTTCGCGAAATACACCTAGAAGGAGTGGGAATTTCGAAAAAGTTAAAAACTACAAAATGTTCCTTACCCCCGAATTATGCTTGACGGACCCAATAAAAAATTGAAAAAAATTAATTCTAGGGGGTCTACGGGGCCAACGAAGGTCGCCGATTGGCCGATAGTATTTTCGCCTATTACTACGGGAAGGAATCGTTTAAAGTAAAAACATGTACAAGAGAAATGGTCGGAAGGCTCGAGATCTATCAAACGGAAGCGGTCCCAGAATCGTAAATTAAGATCTTCTCGAGTTATGGAGGAAAATCAATTAGTCGTTAAAAAATGCAGTAATTAGTAATTAGCGCTAATTAAGAATGATTTATTGATGGAATATCGAAATTAACGCTGCCAATCGATGGGAAACAATGAGAGGAGCTCGTCAATTTTTTAAATTTTCAAAAAGACCCAGCGGAAGCGGAGATAAATGGATTTTCGTAAAATCGGGTCAGGGACTGGCAAGTCGAATATAAGAGGCGAATGGCCACCTTCGGGAAGTAGGCCATAATATACAAAAAAGGCAAAACGAGCAATATTGATTTAAAATTAGTAACTTTTTGGTCGAAATGGGTTCGCTATTGGGTGATATACACACTTTCAGTCAATTTGCCCAAATGGGTCATTTTTATGATCTTTGAGCATGATCAATATGATCTTTGGCCTAAAGCATCTAATAAGGTTGGCCTAAAGCATCTAATAAGGTTAATTAAATATTTTATAATAATTAAAATATTATATGCAAAGCATTAGCGGCATTGCCTGATGTACTTTAAATTTTATCTTTTAAATTTCAAACCCTGGTTCACCCAGCCATGAAATGGCTGGGTGAACCTCCAAAATATTAAACGGCCTAATTGAAAAAGCCCTTAAATACATTTTAGGGTGGTGGGTGGGGATGTGGTTAGCTCTTGAGTGTAATTATTGAATGCGATGGAGTTTGTTATAAAAGCTAGATATCGCAAATAGTTCTACAAATCTGTTGTAACGAGTAATTGGATCACCATATTTAAATGCATTAGCGAGTTCATCAGTAGAATGAAGAATACAAGTTCCGTTTTAAATTTTTTTTATAAAAATATACAAGTTAGCATTATAGATGATAGCTACCTATATTATTAAAATAAAAGGGTTCAAGATGAAAGCAATTTTATTAAAATAAAAGTTCCGTATGAAAAAAATTGTATAAAATATTAAAGTTAAAAATAAGAAGAAATAGGTAGTGTAAAATCAGGTTTTTAGGTCAACTGGACGAGACGAGGCGAAAAAACCATGTCCCGGCCAAAGGCCGGGTGGTTTTAACCACTACCTAACACTACCTCTGCCTCGCCTCCTCTAACAATTTCTCCCAACTTATCCAAAGTGTACGGTGTGGCCGAGATAGGGTATAAGGGAGCATATTGGAGGAAAACGCCGATACAGGTACCCCACAATACCCCCCTTTTTAGTTGTCTAAAAAAAAATTTGGGCCCGATCCGACCAGCGGTTCTCGAGTTATAAGCGATTTAAAATTAAAAAATTTGAATTTCCCGCCAAAATGGACATTTCGTTTTTAGCCAAACTGGCAATACCTGGGGAAACGGCGACGCTTGGAACGCGTAGGGGGTATATGGTTTACTCCAGCCACATCTTTTTTCTAAGCGATCCGATGCGGGGGTCTCGATCGGGCGAAGGTCAAACACGATCTTTTTGATCTTTCGCGAAATATACCTAGAAGGAGTGGGAATTTCGGAAAAGTTACAAACTACAAAATGTTCCTTACCCCCGAATTATGCTTGACGGACCCAATAAAAAATTGAAAAAAATTAATTCTAGGGGGTCTACGGGGCCAACGAAGGTCGCTGATTGGCCGATATTATTTTCGCCTATTACTACGGGAAGGATTCGTTTAAAGTAAAAACATGTACAAGAGATATGGTCGGGAAGCTCGAGATCTATCCAACGGAAGCGGTCCCGGAATCGTAAATTAAGAAGTTCTCGAGTTATGGAGGAAATTTAACGAGTCGTTAAAAAATGCAGTAATTCGCAATTAGCGCTAATTAAGAACGCATTAATTGATGGAATATAGAAATTAACGCAGCCAATCGATGGGAAACAACGAGAGGAGCTCGCCAATTTTTTAAATTTACAAAAAGACCCAGCGGAAGCGGAGATAAATGGATTTTCGTAAAATCGGGTCCCTGCCTGCCAAGTTGAATATCACAGGCGAATGGCTACCTTCAGGAAGTAGGCGATAATATACCAAAAAGGCAAAATGAGTGATATTGATTTAAAATTAGTAACTTTTTGGTCGAAACGGGTTCGCTATTGGGTGATATACATAATTTTAGTCAATTTGCCCAAATGGGTCATTTTTATGATCTTTGAGCATGATCAATATGATCTTTGGCCTAAAGCATCTAATAAGGTTAATTAAATATTATATAATAATTAAAATATTATATACAAAGCATTAGGGGCATTGCCCGATGTACTTTAAATTTTATCTTTTAAATTTCAAACCCTGGTTCACCCAGCCATGCAATGGCTGGGTGAACCACCAAAATACTAAACGGCCTAATTGAAAAAGCCCTTAAATACATTTTAGGGTGGTGGGTGGGGATGTGGTTAGCTCTTGAGTGTAATTATTGAATGCGATGGAGTTTGTTATAAAAGCATATTGTAAATCGTTATAAATTTCTGGGTTGTAACTAGTAATTGGAATGCCTAAAGCATCTTATATATAAATGTATTAGGGTGCTCATCAGTAGAATGAATACAAGTTCCATATTAAAAAAAATTGTATTAAAAATACAAGTTAGCGTGAAAGACAAAAGTATTTTTTCTATCTTCTTAGAATAAAAGTTCAAGATGAAAGCTATTTTATTAGAAAAAAAAGTTCCATATTAAAAAAAATAGTATAAAAAAATGAAAGTAATAGAATAATAAAATAAAAATAGATAGGTTTTTAGGTCAACTGGACGAGACGAGGCGAAAAAACCATGTCCCGGCCGAAGGCCGGGTGGTTTTAACCACTACCTAACACTACCATTGCCTCGCCTCCTCTAACAATTTCTCCTTAATACAGAAAGTTGACGAGGACGCCGAGATAGGGTATAAGGGAGCATATTGGGGGAAAACGCCGATACAGGTACCCCACAATACCCCCCTTTTTAGTTGTCTAAAAAAAAAATTGGGCCCAATCCGACCAGCGGTTCTCGAGTTATAAGCGATTTAAAATTAAAAAATTTGAATTTCCCGCCAAAATGGACATTTCGTTTTTAGCCAAACTGGCAATACCTGGGGAAACGGCGACGCTTGGATCGCGTAGGGGGTATATGGTTTACTCCAGCCACATCTTTTTTCTAAGCGATCCGATGCGGGGGTCTCGATCGGGCCAAGGTCAAACACGATCTTTTTGATCTTTCGCGAAATACACCTAGAAGGAGTGGGAATTTCGGAAAAGTTACAAACTACAAAATGTTCCTTACCCCCGAATTATGCTTGACGGACCCAATAAAAAATTGAAAAAAATTAATTCTAGGGGGTCTACGGGGCCAACGAAGGTCGCCGATTGGCCGATATTGTTTTCGCCTATTACTATGGGAAGGATTCGTTTAAAGTAAAAACATGTACAAGAGATATGGTCGGGAGGCTCGAGATCTACCCAACGGAAGCGGTCCCGGAATCGTAAATTAAGAAGTTCTCGAGTTATGGGGGAAATTTAATAAGTCGTTAAAAAATGCAGTAATTAGCAATTAGCGCTAATTAAGAATGATTTTTTGATGGAATATAGAAATTAACAACACCAATCGATGGGAAACAACGAGAGGAGCTCGCCAATTTTTTAAATTTTCAAAAATACCCAGCGGAAGCCGAGATAAATGGATTTTCGTAAAATCGGGTCCCCGACTGCCAAGTCGAATATCAGAGGCGAATGGCCACCTTCAGGAAGTAGGCGATAATATACCAAAAAGGCAAAACGAGCGATATTGATTTAAAATTAGTAACTTTATGGTCGAAACGGGTTCGCTATTGGGTGATATACACAATTTTAGTCAATTTGCCCAAATGGGTCATTTTTATGATCTTTGAGCATGATCAATAAGATCTTTGGCATTAAGCATCTAATAAGGTTAATTAAATATTTTATAATAAATAAAATATTATATGCAAAGCATTAGGGGCATTGTCAGATGTACTTTAAATTTTATCTTTTAAATTTCAAACCCTGGTTCACCCAGCCATGCAATGGCTGGGTGAACCACCAAAATACTAAACGGCCTAATTGAAAAAGCCCTTAAATACATTTTAGGGTGGTGGGTGGGGATGTGGTTAGCTCTTGAGTGTAATTATTGAATGCGATGGAGTTTGTTATAAAAGCTACATATCGCAAATAGTTCTACAAATCTGTTGTAACGGGTAATTGGATCACCATATTTAAATGCATTAGCGATTTCATCAGTAGAATGAAGAATACAAGTTCCGTTTTAAATTTTTTTTATAAAAATATACAAGTTAGCATTATAGATGATAGCTACCTACCTATATTATTAAAATAAAAGGGTTCAAGATGAAAGCAATTTTATTAAAATAAAAGTTTCGAATGAAAAAAATTGTATAAAATATTTAAGTTAAAAATAAGAAGAAATAGGTAGTGTAAAATCAGGTTTTTAGGTCAACTGGACGAGAAGAGGCGAAAAAACCATGTCCCGGCCAAAGGCCGGGTGGTTTTAACCACTACCTAACACTACCATTGCCTCGCCTCCTCTAACAATTTCTCCTTAATACCCAAAGTTTACGAGGTGGCCGAGATAGGGTATAAGGGAGCATATTGGGGGAAAACGCCGATACAGGTACCCCACAATACCCCCCTAATTAGTTGTCTAAAAAAAAATTTGGGCCCGATCCGACCGGCGGTTCTCGAGTTATAAGCGATTTAAAATTAAAAAATTTGAATTTCCCGCCAAAATGGACATTTCGTTTTTAGCCAAACTGGCTATACCTGGGGAAACGGCGTCGCTTGGATCGCGTAGGGGGTATATGGTTTACTCCAGCCACATCTTTTTTCTAAGCGATCCGATGCGGGGGTCTCGATCGGGCCAAGGTCAAACACGATCTTTTTGATCTTTCGCGAAATACACCTAAAAGGAGTGGGAATTTCGGAAAAGTTACAAACTACAAAATGTTCCTTACCCCCGAATTATGCTTGACGGACCCAATAAAAAATTGAAAAAAATTAATTCTAGGGGGTCTACGGGGCCAACGAAGGTCGCCGATTGGCCGATATTATTTTCGCCTATTACTACGGGAAGGATTCGTTTAAAGTAAAAACATGTACAAGAGATATGGTCGGGAGGCTCGAGATCTATCCAACGGAAGCGGTTCCGGAATCGTAAATTAAGAAGTTCTCGAGTTATGGGGGAAATTTAATAAGTCGTTAAAAAATGCAGTAATTAGCAATTAGCGCTAATTAAGAATGATTTTTTGATGGAATATAGAAATTAACAACACCAATCGATGGGAAACAACGAGAGGAGCTCGTCAATTTTTTAAATTTTCAAAAATACCCAGCGGAAGCCGAGATAAATGGATTTTCGTAAAATCGGGTCCCCGACTGCCAAGTCGAATATCAGAGGCGAATCGCCACCTTTGGGAAGTAGGCGATAATATACCAAAAAGGCAAAACGAGCGATATTGATTTAAAATTAGTAACTTTTTGGTCGAAACGGGTTCGCTATTGGGTGATATACACAGTTTTAGTCAATTTGCCCAAATGGGTCATTTTTATGATCTTTGAGCATGATCAATAAGATCTTTGGCCTTAAGCATCTAATAAGGGTAATTAAATATTTTATAGTAATTAAAACATTATATGCAAAGCATTAGGGGCATTGCCAGATGTACTTTAAATTTGATCTTTTAAATTTCAAACCCTGGTTCACCCAGCCATGCAATGGCTGGGTGAACCACCAAAATACTAAACGGCCTAATTGAAAAAGCCCTTAAATACATTTTAGGGTGGTGGGTGGGGATGTGGTTAGCTCTTGAGTGTAATTATTGAATGCGATGGAGTTTGTTATAAAAGCATATTGTAAATCTTTATAAATTTCTGGGTTGTAACTAGTAATTGTAATGCCTAAAGCATCTTATATTTAAATGTATTAGGGTGCTCACCAGTAGAATGAATACAAGTTCTATATTTAAAAAAATTGTCCAAAAAATACAAGATAGCGCCAGCATTAAAGACAAAAGTATTTTTTCCATTTTCTTAGAATAAAAGTTCAAGATGAAAGCTATTTTATTAGAATAAAAGTTCCATTAATAATAAAATTATATAAAAAAAAAAATAAAAAGTTTAACCAAGTTAAAAATAAAATAGATAGGTTTTTAGGTCAACTGGACGAGACGAGGCGAAAAAACCATGTCCCGGCCAAAGGCCGGGTGGTTTTAACCACTACCTAACACTACCTCTGCCTCGCCTCCTCTAACAATTTCTCCCAACTTATCCAAAGTGTACGGTGTGGCCGAGATAGGGTATAAGGGAGCATATTGGAGGAAAACGCCGATACAGGTACCCCACAATACCCCCCTTTTTAGTTGTCTAAAAAAAAATTTGGGCCCGATCCGACCAGCGGTTCTCGAGTTATAAGCGATTTAAAATTAAAAAATTTGAATTTCCCGCCAAAATGGACATTTCGTTTTTAGCCAAACTGGCAATACCTGGGGAAACGGCGACGCTTGGAACGCGTAGGGGGTATATGGTTTACTCCAGCCACATCTTTTTTCTAAGCGATCCGATGCGGGGGTCTCGATCGGGCGAAGGTCAAACACGATCTTTTTGATCTTTCGCGAAATATACCTAGAAGGAGTGGGAATTTCGGAAAAGTTACAAACTACAAAATGTTCCTTACCCCCGAATTATGCTTGACGGACCCAATAAAAAATTGAAAAAAATTAATTCTAGGGGGTCTACGGGGCCAACGAAGGTCGCTGATTGGCCGATATTATTTTCGCCTATTACTACGGGAAGGATTCGTTTAAAGTAAAAACATGTACAAGAGATATGGTCGGGAAGCTCGAGATCTATCCAACGGAAGCGGTCCCGGAATCGTAAATTAAGAAGTTCTCGAGTTATGGAGGAAATTTAACGAGTCGTTAAAAAATGCAGTAATTAGCAATTAGCGCTAATTAAGAACGCATTAATTGATGGAATATAGAAATTAACGCAGCCAATCGATGGGAAACAACGAGAGGAGCTCGCCAATTTTTTAAATTTACAAAAAGACCCAGCGGAAGCGGAGATAAATGGATTTTCGTAAAATCGGGTCCCTGACTGCCAAGTTGAATATCACAGGCGAATGGCTACCTTCAGGAAGTAGGCGATAATATACCAAAAAGGCAAAATGAGTGATATTGATTTAAAATTAGTAACTTTTTGGTCGAAACGGGTTCGCTATTGGGTGATATACATAATTTTAGTCAATTTGCCCAAATGGGTCATTTTTATGATCTTTGAGCATGATCAATATGATCTTTGGCCTAAAGCATCTAATAAGGTTAATTAAATATTATATAATAATTAAAATATTATATACAAAGCATTAGGGGCATTGCCCGATGTACTTTAAATTTTATCTTTTAAATTTCAAACCCTGGTTCACCCAGCCATGCAATGGCTGGGTGAACCACCAAAATACTAAACGGCCTAATTGAAAAAGCCCTTAAATACATTTTAGGGTGGTGGGTGGGGATGTGGTTAGCTCTTGAGTGTAATTATTGAATGCGATGGAGTTTGTTATAAAAGCATATTGTAAATCGTTATAAATTTCTGGGTTGTAACTAGTAATTGGAATGCCTAAAGCATCTTATATATAAATGTATTAGGGTGCTCATCAGTAGAATGAATACAAGTTCCATATTAAAAAAAATTGTATTAAAAATACAAGTTAGCGTGAAAGACAAAAGTATTTTTTCTATCTTCTTAGAATAAAAGTTCAAGATGAAAGCTATTTTATTAGAAAAAAAAGTTCCATATTAAAAAAAATAGTATAAAAAAATGAAAGTAATAGAATAATAAAATAAAAATAGATAGGTTTTTAGGTCAACTGGACGAGACGAGGCGAAAAAACCATGTCCCGGCCAAAGGCCGGGTGGTTTTAACCACTACCTAACACTACCTCTGCCTCGCCTCCTCTAACAATTTCTCCCAACTTATCCAAAGTGTACGGTGTGGCCGAGATAGGGTATAAGGGAGCATATTGGAGGAAAACGCCGATACAGGTACCCCACAATACCCCCCTTTTTAGTTGTCTAAAAAAAAATTTGGGCCCGATCCGACCAGCGGTTCTCGAGTTATAAGCGATTTAAAATTAAAAAATTTGAATTTCCCGCCAAAATGGACATTTCGTTTTTAGCCAAACTGGCAATACCTGGGGAAACGGCGACGCTTGGAACGCGTAGGGGGTATATGGTTTACTCCAGCCACATCTTTTTTCTAAGCGATCCGATGCGGGGGTCTCGATCGGGCGAAGGTCAAACACGATCTTTTTGATCTTTCGCGAAATATACCTAGAAGGAGTGGGAATTTCGGAAAAGTTACAAACTACAAAATGTTCCTTACCCCCGAATTATGCTTGACGGACCCAATAAAAAATTGAAAAAAATTAATTCTAGGGGGTCTACGGGGCCAACGAAGGTCGCTGATTGGCCGATATTATTTTCGCCTATTACTACGGGAAGGATTCGTTTAAAGTAAAAACATGTACAAGAGATATGGTCGGGAAGCTCGAGATCTATCCAACGGAAGCGGTCCCGGAATCGTAAATTAAGAAGTTCTCGAGTTATGGAGGAAATTTAACGAGTCGTTAAAAAATGCAGTAATTAGCAATTAGCGCTAATTAAGAACGCATTAATTGATGGAATATAGAAATTAACGCAGCCAATCGATGGGAAACAACGAGAGGAGCTCGCCAATTTTTTAAATTTACAAAAAGACCCAGCGGAAGCGGAGATAAATGGATTTTCGTAAAATCGGGTCCCTGCCTGCCAAGTTGAATATCACAGGCGAATGGCTACCTTCAGGAAGTAGGCGATAATATACCAAAAAGGCAAAATGAGTGATATTGATTTAAAATTAGTAACTTTTTGGTCGAAACGGGTTCGCTATTGGGTGATATACATAATTTTAGTCAATTTGCCCAAATGGGTCATTTTTATGATCTTTGAGCATGATCAATATGATCTTTGGCCTAAAGCATCTAATAAGGTTAATTAAATATTATATAATAATTAAAATATTATATACAAAGCATTAGGGGCATTGCCCGATGTACTTTAAATTTTATCTTTTAAATTTCAAACCCTGGTTCACCCAGCCATGCAATGGCTGGGTGAACCACCAAAATACTAAACGGCCTAATTGAAAAAGCCCTTAAATACATTTTAGGGTGGTGGGTGGGGATGTGGTTAGCTCTTGAGTGTAATTATTGAATGCGATGGAGTTTGTTATAAAAGCATATTGTAAATCGTTATAAATTTCTGGGTTGTAACTAGTAATTGGAATGCCTAAAGCATCTTATATATAAATGTATTAGGGTGCTCATCAGTAGAATGAATACAAGTTCCATATTAAAAAAAATTGTATTAAAAATACAAGTTAGCGTGAAAGACAAAAGTATTTTTTCTATCTTCTTAGAATAAAAGTTCAAGATGAAAGCTATTTTATTAGAAAAAAAAGTTCCATATTAAAAAAAATAGTATAAAAAAATGAAAGTAATAGAATAATAAAATAAAAATAGATAGGTTTTTAGGTCAACTGGACGAGAAGAGGCGAAAAAACCATGTCCCGGCCGAAGGCCGGGTGGTTTTAACCACTACCTAATACTACCCCTGCCTCGCCTCCTCTAATAATTTCTCCTTAATACAGAAAGTTTACGAGGTGGCCGAGATAGGGTATAAGGGCGCATATTGGGGGAAAACGCCGATACAGGTACCCCACAATACCCCCCTTTTTAGTTGACTAAAAAAAAATTTGGGCCCGATCCGACCAGCGGTTCTCGAGTTATAAGCGATTTAAAATTAAAAAATTTGAATTTCCCGCCAAAATGGACATTTCGTTTTTAGACAAACTGGCTATACCTGGGGAAACGGCGACACTTGGATCGCGTAGGGGGTATAGGGGTTAGTCCAGCCATAACTTTTTTCTAAGCGATCCGAAGCGGGGGGCTCGATCGGGCAAAGGTCAAACACGATCTTTTCGATCTTTCGCGAAATACACCTAGAAGGAGTGGGAATTTCGAAAAAGTTAAAAACTACAAAATGTTCCTTACCCCCGAATTATGCTTGACGGACCCAATAAAAAATTGAAAAAAATTAATTCTAGGGGGTCTACGGGGCCAACGAAGGTCGCCGATTGGCCGATAGTATTTTCGCCTATTACTACGGGAAGGAATCGTTTAAAGTAAAAACATGTACAAGAGAAATGGTCGGGAGGCTCGAGATCTATCAAACGGAAGCGGTCCCAGAATCGTAAATTAAGATCTTCTCGAGTTATGGAGGAAAATCAATGAGTCGTTAAAAAATGCAGTAATTAGTAATTAGCGCTAATTAAGAATGATTTAATGATGGAATATCGAAATTAACGCTGCCAATCGATGGGAAACAATGAGAGGAGCTCGTCAATTTTTTAAATTTTCAAAAAGACCCAGCGGAAGCGGAGATAAATGGATTTTCGTAAAATCGGGTCCGGGACTGGCAAGTCGAATATTCGAGGCGAATCGTCACCTTCAGGAAGTAGGCGATAATATACCAAAAAGGCAAAACGAGCGATATTGATTTAAAATTAGTAACTTTTTGGTCGAAATGGGTTCGCTATTGGGTGATATACACAATTTCAGTCAATTTGCCCAAATGGGTCATTTTTATGATCTTTGAGCATGATCAATATGATCTTTGGCCTAAAGCATCTAATAAGGTTAATTAAATATTTTATAATAATTAAAATATTATATGCAAAGCATTAGGGGCATTGCCAGATGTACTTTAAATTTTATCTATTAAATTTCAAACCCTGGTTCACCCAGCCATGCAATGGCTGGGTGAACCTCCAAAATATTAAACGGCCTAATTGAATAAGCCCTTAAATACATTTTAGGGTGGTGGGTGGGGATGTGGTTAGCTCTTGAGTGTAATTATTGAATGCGATGGAGTTTGTTATAAAAGCATATTGTAAATCGTTATAAATTTCTGGGTTGTAACTAGTAATTGGAATGCCTAAAGCATCTTATATTTAAATGTATTAGGGTGCTCACCAGTAGAATGAATACAAGTTCTATATTAAAAAAATTGTCCAAAAAATACAAGATAGCGCCAGCGTTAAAGACAAAAGTATTTTTTCTATTTTCTTAGAATAAAAGTTCAAGATGAAAGCTATTTTATTAGAATAAAAGTTCCATTAATAATAAAATTATATAAAAAAAAAAATAAAAAGTTTAACCAAGTTAAAAATAAAATAGATAGGTTTTTAGGTCAACTGGACGAGACGAGGCGAAAAAACCATGTCCCGGCCAAAGGCCGGGTGGTTTTAACCACTACCTAACACTACCATTGCCTCGCCTCCTCTAACAATTTCTCCTTAATACCCAAAGTTTACGAGGTGGCCGAGATAGGGTATAAGGGAGCATATTGGGGGAAAACGCCGATACAGGTACCCCACAATACCCCCCTAATTAGTTGTCTAAAAAAAAATTTGGGCCCGATCCGAGCGGCGGTTCTCGAGTTATAAGCGATTTAAAATTAAAAAATTTGAATTTCCCGCCAAAATGGACATTTCGTTTTTAGACAAACTGGCTATACCTGGGGAAACGGCGACGCTTGGATCGCGTAGGGGGTATATGGTTTACTCCAGCCACATCTTTTTTCTAAGCGATCCGATGCGGGGGTCTCGATCAGGCCAAGGTCAAACACGATCTTTTTGATCTTTCGCGAAATACACCTAGAAGGAGTGGGAATTTCGGAAAAGTTACAAACTACAAAATGTTCCTTACCCCCGAATTATGCTTGACGGACCCAATAAAAAATTGAAAAAAATTAATTCTAGGGGGTCTACGGGGCCAACGAAGGTCGCTGATTGGCCGATATTATTTTCGCCTATTACTACGGGAAGGATTCGTTTAAAGTAAAAACATGTACAAGAGATATGGTCGGGAAGCTCGAGATCTATCCAACGGAAGCGGTCCCGGAATCGTAAATTAAGAAGTTCTCGAGTTATGGAGGAAATTTAACGAGTCGTTAAAAAATGCAGTAATTAGCAATTAGCGCTAATTAAGAACGCATTAATTGATGGAATATAGAAATTAACGCAGCCAATCGATGGGAAACAACGAGAGGAGCTCGCCAATTTTTTAAATTTACAAAAAGACCCAGCGGAAGCGGAGATAAATGGATTTTCGTAAAATCGGGTCCCTGACTGCCAAGTTGAATATCACAGGCGAATGGCTACCTTCAGGAAGTAGGCGATAATATACCAAAAAGGCAAAATGAGTGATATTGATTTAAAATTAGTAACTTTTTGGTCGAAACGGGTTCGCTATTGGGTGATATACATAATTTTAGTCAATTTGCCCAAATGGGTCATTTTTATGATCTTTGAGCATGATCAATATGATCTTTGGCCTAAAGCATCTAATAAGGTTAATTAAATATTATATAATAATTAAAATATTATATACAAAGCATTAGGGGCATTGCCCGATGTACTTTAAATTTTATCTTTTAAATTTCAAACCCTGGTTCACCCAGCCATGCAATGGCTGGGTGAACCACCAAAATACTAAACGGCCTAATTGAAAAAGCCCTTAAATACATTTTAGGGTGGTGGGTGGGGATGTGGTTAGCTCTTGAGTGTAATTATTGAATGCGATGGAGTTTGTTATAAAAGCATATTGTAAATCGTTATAAATTTCTGGGTTGTAACTAGTAATTGGAATGCCTAAAGCATCTTATATATAAATGTATTAGGGTGCTCATCAGTAGAATGAATACAAGTTCCATATTAAAAAAAATTGTATTAAAAATACAAGTTAGCGTGAAAGACAAAAGTATTTTTTCTATCTTCTTAGAATAAAAGTTCAAGATGAAAGCTATTTTATTAGAAAAAAAAGTTCCATATTAAAAAAAATAGTATAAAAAAATGAAAGTAATAGAATAATAAAATAAAAATAGATAGGTTTTTAGGTCAACTGGACGAGACGAGGCGAAAAAACCATGTCCCGGCCGAAGGCCGGGTGGTTTTAACCACTACCTAACACTACCTCTGCCTCGCCTCCTCTAACAATTTCTCCCAACTTATCCAAAGTGTACGGTGTGGCCGAGATAGGGTATAAGGGAGCATATTGGGGGAAAACGCCGATACAGGTACCCCACAATACCCCCCTTTTTAGTTGACTAAAAAAAAATTTGAGCCCGATCCGACCAGCGGTTCTCGAGTTATAAGCGATTTAAAATTAAAAAATTTGAATTTCCCGCCAAAATGGACATTTCGTTTTTAGCCAAACTGGCTATACCTGGGGAAACGGCGCCACTTGGATCGCGTAGGGGGTATATGGTTTACTCCAGCCACATCTTTTTTCTAAGCGATCCGATGCGGGGGTCTCGATCGGGCCAAGGTCAAACACGATCTTTTTGATCTTTCGCAAAATACACCTAGAAGGAGTGGGAATTTCGGAAAAGTTACAAACTACAAAATGTTCCTTACCCCCGAATTATGCTTGACGGACCCAATAAAAAATTGAAAAAAATTAATTCTAGGAGGTCTACGGGGCCAACGAAGGTCGCCGATTGGCCGATATTGTTTTCGCCTATTACTACGGGAAGGATTCGTTTAAAGTAAAAACATGTACAAGAGATATGGTCGGGGGGCTCGAGATCTATCCAACGGAAGTGGTCCCAGAACCGTAAATTAAGATGTTCTCGAGTTATAGAGGAAAATCAATTAGTCGTTAAAAAATGCAGTAATTAGTAATTAGCGCTAATTAAGAATGATTTATTGATGGAATATCGAAATTAATGCTGCCAATCGATGGGAAACAATGAGAGGAGCTCGCCAATTTTTTAAATTTTCAAAAAGACCCAGCGGAAGCTGAGATAAATGGATTTTCGTAAAATCGGGTCCCTGCCTGCCAAGTCGAATATCAGAGGCAAATGGCCACCTTCAGGAAGTAGGCGATATTATACCAAAAAGGCAAAATGAGCGATATTGATTTAAAATTAGTAACTTTTTGGTCGAAATGGGTTCGCTATTGGGTGATATACACAATTTCAGTCAATTTGCCCAAATGGGTCATTATTATGATCTTTGAGCATGATCAATATGATCTTTGGCCTAAAGCATCTAATAAGGTTAATTAAATATTTAATAATAATTAAAATATTATATGCAAAGCATTAGGGGCATTGCCAGATGTACTTTAAATTTTATCTATTAAATTTCAAACCCTGGTTCACCCAGCCATGCAATGGCTGGGTGAACCTCCAAAATATTAAACGGCCTAATTGAATAAGCCCTTGAATACATTTTAGGGTGGTGGGTGGGGATGTGGTTAGCTCTTGAGTGTAATTATTGAATGCGATGGAGTTTGTTATAAAAGCTACATATCGCAAATAGTTCTACAAATCTGTTGTAACGAGTAATTGGATCACCATATTTAAATGCATTAGCGAGTTCATCAGTAGAACGAAGAATACAAGTTCCATATTTATATTTTTTTATAAAATTATAAAAGTTAGCATTAAAGATGATAGCTACCTATTTTATTAAAATAAAAAGGGTTCAAGATGAATGCAATTTTATTAAAATATAAGTTCCGTATGAAAAATAAAATTGTATAAAATATACAAGTTAAAAATAATAAAAAATAGGTAGTGAAAAATCAGGTTTTTAGGTCAACTGGATTTATGGAACTATGAATTCCTCAAATTAGATATAATTTTAACCAACTTGAAAAAATGTCCTTCAGCCCAATATTATCAGCTGATCCCACAGTACTGTAGGTGTAATTGAGTCGTAATGTAGTAGAGCGAGATTGTTATATAGCTTGCTTTGTCTTACCTACATAAATTGGAGTTGAGCTGTTGCAACTGTAATTAATGATGTAATAAGGTAACAGGTTTTGTTCAGACGTACATATTACCTACATAAACCTACAGTTCTTCATTCAGGAACGCCTTTATTCAAATAATTTATTTATGCTGTCAACAACAACAACCAATATACTGAAGCATGTAGCGTAGGACATTCCCTAACAAACACCCAACAGGCCTTACAACAACAGTATAAGGATTTAACCCGCCCTATGCATTACTCCAAATCTTCACCACACACAATTTGATGAGAATTATTTTGCTGCCATATTGATGTGACATGCCTTTAAAGTATTGACTTATAAGTCGCAAATGAATCACATGGGAGTTATAGGCATGTAAGTAAGGTAAGCAAGTAGTAATGGTTTACCCTACTTCGGCGACAGTTTAGTCCTACTTCACACCTTGGGTGTTAAGTAGGTCATTAATTAATTAATCAATTAATTAATTGGTCGATTAAACAATTAATTAATTGTTTAATCAATCGATTTGTATCAAATAATGTTGCCAAAGGCAATTTAATTTGATACAAATCAATCAGATAGGGACGCGAGATGAATAAATTGTACTATAACAAACGAAATATACAATACAATAGGCACTGTGCGGCCCAGTTTGGCCCTGAGTCATCCCTCAATAATCTGTGGCTGTTTGGGCTCTTATTAACTATAGCATGACTAACCCAAACATCAATGCGTGAATGGGGCCTGCGTGAATGGGGCATGCCACAGAGCTTTAATTATTCAAACCTTCAGCTTCGTTATTACATCAATTCGTCCAAGAAATTATAATAAACATCTGCTCTTGCAATAGATTATTCTTCTTTCACAACTCCATTCTAACCTCCCTCTATAAAAGCCCCCAGTCACCGCATTCCCATTCATTCTCTAATTTTTATTTTTAAAAGTTTTATTTATTTTCATAAAAGTTTTATTTATTTAAAATTATGTAAAATCATTTATCGAAAACTCATAATATCAATTGACATTGCTATATAATGCCTAGTTATGAAAAATGTTTGGTTTGTAATAAAGAAATGAGACAAGACAATCTATCTCGTCACATGGAAAGACATAGAAAGGATAAACTAATGGATCCATTACCAAAGAAATTTAAAAAATCCGAAGATATTTTTAGTGAAGATGAAAAGAAAAAGAGAGTTGAGCGTGATATATTAAAGATAAAACAGACAACAGAAAATAAATTTCATAAAGTTATGAATATTTTGAAAAGGATACAAAAACAGTTACCCCTAGAAAATGATGAAAATTTGAGTGAGGAAAGTGAAGAAGAAGAGGACGATGAGATGGAGAATGAAAATAGTGAGGGTCAGGATGAAGTTGAAGAGAGTGAGGTTGAGAACGAAGTGAGTGAAGGTCAGGAAGATGACGAAGAAAGTGAAGGTCAGGAAGAGGGTGAAGATAGCGAAGGTCAGGAAGAGAATGAAGAAAGCGAAGGTCAGGAAGACGATGAAGAAAGTGAAGGCGGGGAAGAGGATGACGAAAGTGAAGGTCAGAAAGAGGATGAAGAAAGTGAAGGTCATGAAGAGGACGAAGAAAGTGAAGGTCAGGAAAGTGAAGAAGATGATGAAAATGATAATAATAAGGAAATATTGAGACAATTACTTGGAAATAAGAATAAATTGCGGAAAATTATTAAACATTTAGAAGAGAATGATGAAAATAAAGAAGAGATATTGAGACAAATATTAGGAAACAAAAATCAAATACGGAAATTTATTAAACAAATGGAAGAAAATGAGGAAAATAGAGAAGAGATATTAAGACAGGTTCTGGGAAATAAAAGTAAATTACTGAAAATGAATGAACAATTGAATGAAATTAAGAAACAGTTGGTTAATGAGGAAGATGAAATTAAAGAAAATCAACCAGCTTTTACTTATTTTCGAAGACCTATAACATCAAACTCTCGTACAGTATTTGCTCGCGCAGGACGACGCTATTGACATTTGTTTGTTTGAGTTCCTTTCATAATAGTATTAGGACTATTTATCCATAACATTTATATTAGTATTAGGATTATTTATCCCTAATTATTATATTAGTATTATAAATGTATTTGCCAACAATATTTATTACTATTAGGTCTATTTATTCAAGAAATTATATGTTTTTATAATATATTTTGGAAAATTAGTCGACTAAGTCATAATTTTTAAAACTTTAAATAAGGGTGGAGTTATTTTATAAAGTTAAGAAGAGTGAATCAATGGAGGCAACATGAAGTCTAATCTCTTGACATTTACTCGTAAGACCGCACATTAACTCCCAAGGTTGCATACTATCACTATAGCTGGGAGAGTCAAAGCTAGTATACAGAAG
>JAUCBJ010001062.1:0-100992 GCA_032718475.1 Nemertoderma westbladi | reverse complement strand
TCGCAGCCATTAACAATATTTCCGAAGGTTCCAAATCCTTATCATAATGAAGCAGTTATAGGATGCAAACCTCTTAAATAACAGCGGGTCACTACCCATAGAATAAGTGATAGAATCTCTAGAAATTCGTAGAGTATATCTAGGAGACCCCCTATCAGCACAGCACCACTTCGATCAACGCCTCCCTCGGGAAGAGTCTCGTGCTTTTCCAGTGATGAGAGAAACCTCATGTACCAATCAACGATGCTTTTCGCGGATAATTGATCGGCAGATAGACATGTCAGAATCGTCTGTATATTAAGTGATAGCCAGTACCTCATATGAGCCAATATCATCTCACCGGAGGTGAGTTCGGCCCTCACACATCTATTAATAAAATCGCGAGTATCCATCTTGCACATTGACCTTTTAAACAATTTATTCTTTCTACTGTCACTATCCTTAAATATGTCCATATTCGGATTATCTTCATTATCTATCATTAAACTATACAATTAACACACCGATTGAAAGGTGTCATTAGGTTATAAAGATGTTATAAAAAAAATTTTCATCTTTTTTAATTATTCAAAATTTTTCAATTATTCATCATGTCTAAAACGTTCTGTAATGCAATATCTGAGGTGGCACACACAATGATTTAATTGTATTACCTGGAAGGATGTGATGAGGTTGGTAGACATGGAAATAGGATGACCATCTATGTATGGGAGGGAGTTGGTGCTGGTCCCTATTTATAATCAGCAGTTTGCCACGAAATGATAATTTCAATCAATTATCAATTATATTCTTCATTGCGGTTTCTAAAATTCCATAGAATTCAGCAGATATTAATCCAACTTCCTCCAGTATGAATACATTCAACTCAAGCCTATCTATCCACTATCTAATTCTTGGTGAATGTGAAAGCTGCTCCGCTACCGATTAGCATTGAGGTTATAGTAACCAACAGCACAATCTCTCCAAACATTCTTTCTGTGTTGAACATCGATGATGGTTGCTATCGGTCCTCTCTCAGATTCCTATGTTATCTATGGCTATATTTTCCTCAGTTGTTTTTGGCAGCATTTCTTTCTTGTTCATGTGCCTCCTTGTATCCATGCTTTCGATATTCTTCTTTGCATCTCTGGATGAACATTACTTCCTCTGTCCATCTTCCGAATGAGTTCGGCATTCCGGCCCAGTGAATTAGAAACATCACTATTATTATGTGTAGTGGTACTATTATCATTAGGGTTAACATGCAGATGCCGATCTGTTCATACCAGTCTTGTTGTGTTGTTCAGTCCCTGACAGAACATAGTCTTCTATAATAATCTGACTTTCATTCTATGCACAGCACACTACCCTAGTCATCTTCACTCTCTGATAAACCCAATATTGCTAATTCTATTCTGCATTTCTTTACAGCTTGATATCGCAATAAATCCCACAGTTGGTCATGCACACTAATAGTTACTGATATTTTAGTGTGGCGATCAGGTCAGCGGGTGGTCAGCGCTACTGTGGGATGAACGTGAAGTGGTTTGTCATAGAGTAGTAGAGTGAGTAGTAGAGAGTGACAGTGGTTTCAGTGGTATCGATGAATGGTGATAACATGTGAGTTCGTAGTTAGGTTATATTTTATTGACACCAGTGGGTCAGAATGTTGCAGAATGATGGACTAAAAACAAGTATAAAAAACAAATAGCGAAAATGAATTTTAAAATACAGTAAGTGTAACAACTGCGGTTGAACCAGTGCGCCGATTGCGGTCTGGGACAGTGGCCTGCATTCAGGTGCCTGGTGTCTTCTCAGCATTGGCACAGCGTGCTTTCTACCGTGCTGCCTCAGATTCATGGAACAGGCTTCCTGTTGCGATTATGCCGCACAAAGGCCTGGAACTGGGTGATTTTAAATCAAAATTAAAGATGTATTTATTCAATAAATAAGTTCCGGTACTATTATAGTTGTGCAGTAGTAGTAGTAGTTGTAACAGCGTTTAGTTCAGTTAGCTGCAGGCGCCCTGATAGGATCATAAGATTTCTAAGGGCGCCTGCATTAACAAATATAAGTGCTATTATTATTATTATTATTATTAACTGACATTGGGCAATATTGGACCTATTTATAGGCATACAACAGGGTAAACACATGAATAACATAGGGAAGTACCTATTAAACACATACCAACCAGTAAAATAAATGCGCTAATAAGGGCATATATGACCAATAAATAAACATGGCTTAGGTTAACCAATAAGGATAAGTACAATACAGTGTGTGGCAAACCATGGAAGTAGGGCAAAGAAAAAAAAACGAATCTAGAAGGGAGTCTATGTGCCCAATATAAGAAAAAATCTAGGAAAGCCATGAACCAAAAGAATCGATATCCTGAGAACATGTCCTATTTGCAAATATGAAGTTTTAGATATATATACACATGGAAGGATAATACATGATATGCAAGATGCCTCCACAATCAGCCTATTGCCCCTTAAGGCAAAGAAAATAAAAAAACTAATCTAGAAGGGAGTCTAGTTGGTCTCTTCAACAGAATGGCTTTCATTGGATCCTTCTTTAGAGACGTATGCAGCGTTTTACTAGCAGTTGGGGGTGTGTGCGCTTCATGCTAGCCACTGGCACTGGGAAAGCTATATGTATATGAAAACCACCCAGTGTTCTAGAACGCTCACTGGTAAGTGACAACAGTGATACATTTAATCCCTGAGTGAGATATACAATACATGGTGGCAATCTGTATAAGAAGTGTTTTCCCACAACCTGGTGGACCAGTAATCAGTAAAAATTTTGGGAGAACATTATTTGCCGGATATAAATATTTTTTAACTACATCCTTTATTGTTTCAAGGGTATTTTGTTGTTCCGTTTGGGATGGCATAGATTGCTGAGGTGCAATTGGCAGTTGAGGGTCCCATTCCAGTGGTTCATCAATTGTGGCAGTCATGAATGAATCCTTTGATGGAAGAACCATTTTTCTAATAAGGTCATTGTGGTTGGTGTCGACCAAATACCCTTTCCTCGTAATCTCTATATTTTGAATTCGCTCAGAAGCTTCTTCACGTAGAGCTATGTTTGAGACAGATGGACAGATTGCGACAGGCGACCATCAGAGAAGAGAATATCGTCAACTGCTTCTATGGTGTTTTTGAGATATTTCTCAAATTGTCTAGCCCCAAATGAATAAGTTTGCAGTTGTTCCTCAACATATCTTCGTATAATGGTATTCGCTTCTTCCTGTGTTGGATGTTTGTAGTCATGAACTAATCCTGCATTCTGGAATGCCACAGTAAAAGAAGCCACTTCCATAACATCTAGCTCTGTCACAAATCTTCCAAGTGTGAGTACCAAGTGATAAAGAAACTTTAGCCGATGATGGGGAGCGATGGTTGATTTTACGGCAATTGCCTCCTTACAATTTGGTTTAAGGAATAGCTTGTGGAGGTTAATATTTTCCTCATTGGATATAGCTACGAGGAGTTGCAGAATATCATTGTGAGATTCTCCACCACTTTGCCTCTGTAGGAAATCAATAGCTGTTCCAACAGTACTACTTCAAAGTTTTATTTGATGACCAAATCCATCCAACCAAGGCTGTTTATAGATATCGAGATCTACAGTATATTCTTTTGCTTTTTGTGTTCTTATAAATATTTCATGATAATCTATGAGACAATTGAATATAACTAACTCTGGAGGGCGCACATTAAATTTCTCAGTGTTTCCTAGGGAGTAACTACTATTTGAATATTCTTTTATTAGACGTTGCTGAGAGTGAGTAAATCTCCGCCAAGGAGGGAGGTCATTACGTTTTTCTATACTTTCTATGTATGTGCCATGGGCACCCTGCTGTAGATCTTTTTGTTGGTTACCTGAAACAGCAACACGATACTCCGGTGGAAGGCTATTAATATGAACGAATGTAGCCGTACATCTGGTATAAGGGAAACCCATGGCAAACCTTGCTAACTCAGGGATACCTATTTCTCGCATATTTACAGCTTTGTCCTTCTGTATACTTTGCTTTAATTTCACACCAGATATTTTGATATTTTCCTGGTCTCCAACTTCTGTTCGAATAACTTCCGGTTTTTTAGAACCATAAAGTTTTACCACCCTACGCTCCTCTGGGCCGCCAATATACTTACCCAGATAGGAAGTCTGGAATTTCCTGTCAGTAACCTGACAGTTGAATGAACTGCGGAGCGCCAGGGCCAGTTCTGCCTGAGTTGGAAGATAAGTTGGAGGACTTCTTGTAGGGTAATGGTGTCGACCAGCTTTGAGAAATGGAGCGACACTCCACTCAATATCAGTCTTCTTATAATTTAAGACTTTCTTTGCAAGGCCGAGTTCTCCGAGAGTTTTATAGGTTTCCTCGGAATAGAGATTTTTCTTTTCCTCAAACCAGTATGTATAGCTTGTGGGGTGTTTTGATTCACGGCAAATCTTGTTTCCTTCATTATCGGTGCGTTTATGGCAGCGTTCAGAGGCAGATTTACATTTGTGTACCGTCACCATCTCTACCACACGTCTTGCTTCGAGAAAGTCATCCATTAAATCAACTATTCCACTATCCAGTAATTCAGCAAAGTCCCCCAACCACGGCAAATGATCAGGTTCACAAGTGATGCGCTCCAAACTCCTTTCTATAGGTTCTTCAAACAATGAGATACCACCATGCCAGTGGCATTTATTTCCTGGGGAGCCCTTATCCTGAAACTCAGCCCGAGCAAACATATGTTGAACAGGACCGAGAAATCCTTCAGGACTGGTCTCGATGTAATCAAGAAGAAGCCGGACAACTCTCTCCCACAGGCGACATAAAATGGTTACATTCGAATTGTAGACATCACCATATTCAGCCCAACCAACCTGCCCAGGAAGATTAGTATGACAAAAGTCCTTCATCGCCTGTATTATTGGAGCCATTCCCATTGTTGACGTTTCATTTGCTGTGATTGTGAAAAAATAAGTCCATGGGTGTTTGTTCATCAGGGCAGCCAACTCCTTTACTATCCTGTTACTATCGGCCTCCTCAAATTCCAACGATGTTTCTTGGCCATCAGCTCTAACTGATTGTTGTTGGTCTAAAAATTCTAGACCGTGGTTGAAAAATAATGATGCTGGACGTTTATTTAGTTTACTGTTCATTTTTATATCTGCAGCCCAATGTAAATAATTTAGATCATGTGATGTTGGTAAGTCTCCATCACGCAAACGAATGACCATCATATCATTTGTTGATAACACGTGATGACGACTCTTCCCAGAACTGCTTTGGTCAGATATTTGCGAGAATATATGATGTGGAATGGCCCCAGTAACGGCACCCATAAATGTATTCCAGAAAGTGGTTGGGAATAAATTTCCTTCCACATATAATAACGAGGTTGCTGGGGCAGAATTCTTTGCTACTACTTCATTGAGTAATTGAGCTTTCTTAGCACTAGGATGTTTAGTTAGTGATCGTCGTAATACTCTGTAGATATCATTGAGTAAACAGTGACTAGGATAACGGTAAGGACTTGTTAGGGGAAAAATCTGCTTTCTAGAATGTGCCGAATTAGGCATATTTCCAGAGGGAAGAGTGTTTTCGTCAGTGAGGAAATTCTGCAAATCCTCAAGATATTCCATATCCGAATCTGTTTCGGATGCTCCACCTATAGTCACCGCATTGAAATCATCAAAGTTGACCTCCACTTCGTCATCAATATCACTATCATTGTCACTCATATTGATATTGAGCATTATCTATGTCATCACAGTTGGTGGGTATTGCGGATGTGTTGTCTCCATTCACTGCACATCTTCTGTATCGGATAATGACATTAGAAGCTATACTTGCAGAATACTCTCTATAATGTCGTAGACAAACAGCTACATAGCACTGAAAAGACAGGATGTTTTTAGGACACCTGTGATTGGCAGGTTTCCTACATGTCCCTACAGAACACAAGCAATTTGAAATTCATCCATCTGCCGCATCTACTGCGAGGCCCATATCATCTGCTATGGGACCGCTCACTTCATTGAAGGCGTTGATGAACCTGGATATCAATTATAACTACTTGAATCCAGATATATTAGAAAGAATTCTGACTAAAAGTCCCCATCTAATATTATTGGTACTCCGCCTCTGCCTGACTGGATCTGATAATGTTTTACCTGTTGCTGATAATAACAACTGCCCGTGGAGTAAAGCCAACCCCGAGCTCTCGGTTCATATGCTATTCGACTTCGAGACAGTTGACGTTCATTCGCTGATTCGCTTGATAAAAGGACGACCTCCTCTTACTAAGTTCGAATTATTTGCAGCTTGGATGGAAACAATCGACGGCTTATCTATACTATTCCGCTATCTAGGTGATCACATGGACCAATGTCTGAAAGAGTTGGTAATGGAGTGCGGACAGGATGAAGAAATACGTGTTGACTTCGTTTCGATGGTAAGAGATTGTAAGAAGCTAGAGAGCATCACAATTACGGACATGTCTCTCAAAACGGAAGTTGTAACTGATATCTGTGAGCTGAAGTTCCAGCAAGAAATTATTCCAGAATTAAAGAAGTGTCACATCGCCTTCGATGGTGCGGATAATGGGGTTGAATTGAGTATCCTGAACCGTCAATGGAATGATAAGATAAAAGCTAGCGGAGTTGATTTCCGTTCCAATAAGTTCGGAGATCCTATGGGGATGGTCACTGTCGGTTAATTAGAAGATACTGGAGCTGAATGTCTTGGATGGTTAAATACAAGACGCTCACTAATTCACGCTCGCCGATTAGCTAATAATTATTAATCGTATATTTATATATTGTATATTCTTACATTATTGGTAACAAGTAACTAAAAATAGAGTCCTGCAATATTTTATATATTTATAATATATATTTGATACAGCGCATTTGGATAAGATGGTGACCATGATTATCACAATATAATTTCCGCTGTCCTCCAAGTGATCTCTGTATGATATCATCATGGTGCTCATTTTTAGAAGTGTTGATGTATACTGCTACTCTCCAATCGTTGTACCAATTACCAGGAAGTGTATTTTTAATTGCTTCTTTACTAACGTACCACAACTGTAGGTTTTGTTCCCAACGGAATACGACAGTGTTGGATGCAGTCATAACCAACATAAGGCGGTAAAAACCAATATCATTTGCTGGTGGATCTGATCTAGAATTACAGTTGCGACAAATTATGACGTCATACATGTTCCCAACTATGCAAGGAATTTCTTCAATAGGGTATAATGCAGACTTTGTGGACAATCGAATCAATAAATTCACTACTTTTTCATAGAAAGGTGCATCTGGTAAGTTTATTATGGAAGGGTCCTTTGAAATATTTGTATCAATGATGTGTATGTTGCACGACTTAGATGGTTTGTTAAGTCCAGAGACACTAGCAACAGCAGCAAGAACCCGGCCAATGAAGTTATCATTTAGTGAAATGTACTTCTCCAAACATAATTGATGAAGTCTTCTATTGTAAAGGAGAACTGTTGTAACAGCAGAGGCTAGAGAGGTACCAATATGCGTAACATTTAATTTGAATGGAAAAGCGCCATAGTCAGTATGAGGATGGACAATTGTTATCGTAAGACTCTCAGCTTGGAACATGTAAGCTTTGGCATTTTCTCGTGACTCCTGTTCCTCGTGTTGGAGACGTGATAACTTCCAAGCATGGAAAGAATCTCCAATCGAGACGTATGTACCCCCTGAGATAAGTTGTTTGATATTTTCTTCCTTTGGGCTTTTTCCTGAACCTTCCAACCCCTGCAGCTTGGATTTGACTATGATGCTGCTGCCTCTATCCCCACTTCCTAGATAGGATTCGCGTATGTCCGGCCGAAATTTTAGACATAACCCTCCCTCAGTATTTGGTTGTAGTTGATGGGAGGAGGATCAATGTTGGAAGCTCCAAGTGTGTAAGTTGAAAGGCCATGGTAGCCTCCGACGCAGTTAACGACATAGTTGGAACTATTCCAACGGTTCAACCTTCCTTGCCTCACAACATTTGGTGCCAGAGTTGCTGGTGCAAATTCCTCATAGGATTGCACAGCACCTTCCTCATAAAATGGGTTCTCCTGTATGTATAGCACTTGCTGTTTCGTATTTGTGTGGTCTTCGCACAACATTATGCAGAGGCCATCAGTGTCATCACAAATGACTCCAAACTTTAACTTTAACTTTAACTTTAACTTTAATTATTTCTTTCATAACATTACATTAACATTACATTACATAACATAACATAACAACGATTAATTATTGGTTGTATAATATAGAATGCACGTACATTTGGGCAATAGCAGAGCTAGTATAGCCCAACTGTACACACTGTAATGCTATGGGGGCGGGGGGTGGGGGTGGGGGGGGGGGGGGGTCGTTCTTTACTTACTTACTCGTGATTCGATAGGATGTTAGATAGGATTTTAATAAGTAAATATTATTAATTAGTTAGATCGTGGGACTCATGTCTATACCGTTCATATATAGATTACCGCTATGCGCGATACGTAAGCTGTAGTTAATATAGTTAATATAGTTAATATATTCACTGTATTAATTAAAGTGAGGATTCATCGTTACAATTTGTTAAATAAAAACCATAAAATCAAAAGTAAATTTTATTAAAGCGATTCCAGTAAGTATGTTTTTAGTTTTTTTACAAATGAATTTTTTGAAGTTGAGTTTTTTATTTGCGGTGGTAATTTATTCCAGACATCAGGACCTTGAAAACTCATGGATCGCTGTGAAGAGTCTAGTCGTACAGTATCTATGTAATAGTCACCGCGAGCCGCTGAGCGTGTATTATATTTATGTATAGTTGAGGATTTCCTAAATAAGTTCTGTAGTGTTTGATTTGTTATTATATTATTATTAATCTTGAACATAAAGATGCCTACTTGGAGTTTATATAGCAAGTCTAAAGGGAGAATAGATAGGGATTTATAGATAGGTTGAGCTGTAGATCTATAGCGGTTGAAGGTAATACACCTAACTATTTTATTAATTTTTGTCCGTAAGGGATTTAGTGTAGTAGAATGCGCACTACCCCATAGTATAATGCCGTAATTGAGATAGGGATGAATTAGAGTGAAATATAGTTGCCTATTGATGTGTAATGGGAATATATGACGTAATTTATAAAATATACCGGCAGTTTTGGAAATTTTAGATAGTATATATTTTATGTGTATTTGCCAGTTTAATTTATTGTCTACGTAAATTCCTAAGAATTTAGTACTATTTGTAAGTGTTATATTTTGGTTATTAATTTTTAATCTGTTAATATCCTGGGAATTTTTTAATATGTTGGAGAATACAGTGGTTTCAGTTTTTTTTAGATTTAGTGATAGACGATTTTCAATCAGCCAATCAGCAACGTTATTTAATTCAGAATTAATATTATTAATTAGATGAGTTATATTGTTGCCGGATTGGAAGAGTGTCGTATCATCAGCGAATAAAGTTGATCAACAATCTCTAGCAAAGATGAGGTCCTGGAGATGAGGACCGGACAGTGCACGATTGCAGCGGTGGCACCGGGATGTGACTACGGGGCGACCATCGACCCCATCCAAGTGATAGAGTCAATAAATATCAATGCCAGGCGGCCAACCAACATCGAGGTTGAGCAATATAAATTCCTGGACGATATCGACTTCTCAATCCCAGAGGTGGACGTCAGGAAGGTATCCATCATAGTAGGAATGGACTGCCCGACGGCCCACGCAAGAATGCAAACGGTCTTCGGCGAAGACAGGCAGTGTGATCCGGTGCCGATATTGACGCCGTTCGGGTGGACGCTGAGTGGCCCAATTAAGAGTAAGATACCATTTAGGATGTCAGAGACATCGGGATGCATGTTCGCAGGAACTATGCAAGAAATAGGGTATGAGAGAGCGGAGGAACAGCTCAAAAGACTGCTCAGGCAAGATTTTGAGGGACTAAAGGAAACCGGGGTCGGAACCTCGGTGGAAGACAAACAGGCTCAGCAGAGTGTAGAGGAGTCTATGAGATGCGATGAGGGGCGGTATACCATAGGAATGGTATGGAAGCTACCAAAGCTACCACTGCCCGATAATAAAGGGATGGTACTTACGAGGCTTCGTAAGTTGAAACAGACGTTAAAACGGAGCCCCGAAAAGAATGAGTACATTCATAAAACGATCAGAAAGTACGTCGAGAAGGGATGGGCCGTGGAGCTACCGGTCGATGAACCAAACACGGACAGGACATATTACCTGCCACTCCACGTGGCTTTAGATCCGAAGAAAGGTAAACTCCGGATGGTAGTGGACGCATCGGCAAAGACCAACGGGAAATGCTTAAACGACTACCTGCTAGAAGGTCCCAACATATACAACTCAGGGATAGAGGTCCTGTAAGATTCTACGCGCACCTTGTAAAATAAGTCTTTATTTCAAATCAAATTTATAGGTTGTAAAGTTAAAATTGTGACTGTCCAGTCGCATTTGCATTATTATCATAGTGTTCATTATTGGTTTCCCTTCGGAGCTTTGCTCACGCCAAGGGATATGCTCTAATTATAATTAGGTAGAGAATTCTTGTTACTCTATACAAACAGCTGTTTATATGTAGCTTAGCTAATGGTACTATTGGGAATGTATCTGTGATTGGCTACTTTCAAAATCAATTAAAGCTCTGTTTTTCTATGTATCATTGATTAGCTTTTAGAGTTGAGCAAAAATAATATTCATTGTTTGTTTTTTGCTAGTAATATTAACGACTATCTAATATCGTTAATAATATATTTAATATTTCGTTATTCTTTATCCTTTTATTTGATTCATTTATATTTGGTATCCGGCTATATTTTCCAGAGAATACGGGACAAGTTACCGTATTTTAGCGCCACTCTTACGGCAATTATAATGAGATTTGGTTTAGTTATTTTCTTATAAACTTGTTATGAGAAGCATGGTCGCCCTTAGTCACTAAAGGGCGAGGTCTTGGGTCACCGGAGTTTCTCTCGGAATGACGTGGAGGACGCAATAAGGACGAACACCTGGCGGGAAATCACCTGGTATCTATGAAGACCGCAGCCTGTTTATTCAGCGACGGCTGTCACTTCAATCCCTACTCGGTTTCGTGTGGATCTTCCTGTTCGCCCCAAGGCGATAGTATATTAATTAGTATTAGTGATTTCACCCTTGATATGTCATGGTTAGTATAAATATAAATCCGATCTGTTATTTATTCGTTTGTCACGATAATTGGCCTAAATATTGCCAATGCTTTAGCCTTTAAATAATAAATAATAATAAGCCGTATAAATACGTTAATTCTCCCTAATTATAGTCCGGATTATTTTAAACAAGTTAGAAAATCACACACTAACTACATAAACGAAATGCGATATTAGTTCCGCATTTTACACTAAAATACGGTATAGTGATTCCTTCGTATTGGATCTTATAAATTTTCAGTCTCAATAGTAATATCGGATTTGTATTTATCTGTACATGTTTGTTTATGTTCCGTCCTTTGAGTCATGTTTAGATATATTTTATTGGCAACGTTTTGGTATGTTCCGTGCACTGCTCAGTGGCGTACATGTGATGTACAGTACAGTACGTGTGTGTAGGAAATTCATACGTTATGTATGTTTCTTGTTTTTATAATGTTGTGTATAAGGACGTCTGTCATTTTGGAAGCCGGACGTACCTTCTTGAGAACCTCTCGGGTCATTTGGGATCTGCAGTGAGGTTCACGGGATTTATTCCGTGGATGGCGGCTGTTCCGTTCTTAAACGGTGCCCCCCTTTCTTTTTTGCCATGCTAGTTAGTATTAATGAATTTCCTACATACGCGTTTCCTACATACAGTATCGTGTACTACGTGTACTGTATATACAGTACAGTCTGTTACAGTAAGTGCGGAATGTATCCAAGTTTTAGTTTAATATGTTTAAATGTGTGTAAGTGTCCGTCACGTTCTTCTAATAGAACCATGGTGACCCAAGCCATTGTTCTTGATTATATTCTTAATAATATTATTTTTAGATTATAATACAAAGTGTAATTTTGTAGAATAATAAATTAATTAATTATCATAATGCCTACTACAGCAGAGCCATTAACTGTTTCGAACTATAGAAAGGTGTGTGGTAACTTGAAGAGCCGGTTTACCAAGCAAATTAACAAAGCTTCACTTAGTTTGCAGGGTAAATCGGGTACTGACCCAGAGTTGACTTCTATTGAAGTCAATAATTTAATTAATGATATTTTAGAGTTTTATGAAGATTCTAAAACTCTGTTAAACTTTTATATTGAGTCCGCTAATTCAGAGCTAAAAATGCACTCCGAATTTTATCAGTACATGAAAGACACCTCTAAGACGGTGGATGATCAAATTGAGACCTTTTATAACGAGGTAAAGCAGACGAGCGATAACTTAAAGCTCATTGCCGTGAAATTACCTACTCAATTTTTAATACCTCTACGGTTAAGTAGAGCAGAGGATGATTTAGATTTAGATCTCTCCGTTGATTATTTAGATGCTGTATCTACAGTAAAGTTGGTTGAGACTGATAAGATTTCGACTATAAATCCTACTCATATTACAAGTCCTGTTGATTTAGCCATCACTGTAGCTGCTCTAGCAAGTACAGTAGGTAGAATGAGTGATGTAATAAAAGAAGATCGTCGAAAGGCGGCCACAGAACGGGACGAGGATCATCGCCGCATAGATCAGCTTGTAACCCTAGTTACGGGAATATCCAAGACAACGTTTTCCCGAGAACAAGAACCCGCAATAATTGTAACCACTGATCAAGGTATTACTGATAGGATTACTCATCTACCATTTAGGGTTAACCCTTCTATAAGTTCAGAAAGATCTGGCACCATAACTGATCAAAACCCTTATCAACCATTGGACCCGCATAGTGTTCTAGAACGGCGTAAAACTCATGTATCACATTCTAAGGAGGATTGGTTATATGATGGTAAATCGACTCCGATTTATGATAAGAAGGGTGACATGTGGGTCCCGGTATCTCATGAGACATTTAATGATCGAGATACATGTGTTTCGGATCGAGACATAGATCAAGACGATCATAGAGTCCCGAGGAAGAACACCCGATTTCGCGAAGAGGTTGAACAGAACCACTTGGATTCCGAAACGGATGAACAGAAGTTCCTAGGACTGATGAAGAATATGTTCAGTGACATGGCTAGTCAAATTGGAGATAAGATGGTCTCAGCCATTCGCGAGATGAATGATAGTAAGAGTATGAACAACGGGTCAAGGAGTTCGGATAGACTTGCCACGGGTAAGGCAAACCAACGAATGCAGGATCTTCGTACAGACTCTGATATTTCTGAATCGTACACTACCAGAGGGAAGAAAGATAACTCTGAGGACGGAGAGAAACTCTTTATTCCACGAGGTCGAAGATCTAACATGCCAGCACCATTCTCTTATCCTCAATACCATCCTGAGTACCGTGATTATAGAACGGAAGACACGTTCCCACAAGTTAATGGACCGTTTATGACAGGAGGAAAAGGTGATGGAGACCGGCCTCCGCCTAAATATCCGCCTCACTCTGGTTATAATCATCCACCTGAGAGCAAACGTAAACCATCAGCTACCCACAAGGATTTCGAGATGGGACGAATTTTAGCAGACAAGATGGAGGACTGGTCGGCGCGTCAACTGCTACCAGCCCTGCAAATAACCAAGTTCGATGGAAAACTTGAGAAATGGCTAAATTTCTATCTAGACTTTGAGGACTTTGTTTCCCGCCGGTCTTTCTCCGAACATGAGAAATATGCCTATTTATGCAATTTCCTTGAAGGATCTCCCCGTAAACTAGTACAGGGATACCGTGGTAACCCCAATGAGTTCCGAGATGCCTGGAATAATCTTGAATACTACTACGGAGACCCCCGTGCATTAGCGGGAAACATATCCAAGAAACTTAAATTTGGTCCACCTGTCAAAGGCGATAGGGAAATGGTCCACTTCCACCAGGAGCTGGTATCTGACCTACGGACTCTTAAACGTTTTAGGCAGAGTGAACAGAGAAGGCAGAGAAAATAAAGTTTTATAAAGAGTGATATTGCTTCTCGACTACCCATCGATTTCCAATGGAAATGGAGACGTGAGGTACGGAGGATCAGAAATCGCGGTATTGGTTGTCAGGAGAAGTTAGATGACTTCCTTAATTTACTAGGCGATGAAGCTCGTGCTCTTAATATACCATTCTGCACAGGCCAGTTACCTGGAAGTGAAGAGAGAAACCGACCACGAACGTCAACCAATAAGACAACAAAGTCAGATCAGTTTTCCTTCCGCAAGTTGATCCCGCGAGACAAACGTGTTACTTTCACAACTGTCCAATCGGATTCCGTATCTGAAAGTCTTGGTGCAAGTGATTCAAGTTTATCTGCGAACAACTTCGACCGGGTGGTAACAGCAGTGACTCGACAGGTCAACAAGACGCTGGACAATAAACTGAAGTATGAGAACTCTGGACACAAGAAGATTATAAAACAAAGATTGTGTCCAATGTGTAATAATGGACATGTGACAATGTTAAAGTGTAAGGCCTATACTTCTTTACCTTTGGAGACAAGGCGAAATCTGGCAAGATCTTTAAATTTTTGTTATAAGTGCTTGTCTTATCAGCATGTTGTAAAGCAATGCCAAAGTGTCAAAGCATGTTCGAAATGTGACAAGCAGCACCATGAGACTTTACATAAAGATTTTTCATTGATAGAGTTGAAGCAAAATAAGACAAATCAAATGTCTCATGACGCAACTGGTACAGTCTTGGCACCACACTCTACCTCTTCTGCTTCCAAGACGAACAAAATTGCTCAAAAGAAGAAGACAGTTAAAGTAGTCTCTATGGAAAATGAATCAGAACATACAGATACATCTGTGGAGAGTGAGGAAGATATACATCCATCATCTTGGCTAGAATCCGAAACAGATGCAACCTTTAAAATATCAACACACACCACAGCTAACAGCTATATGAAGTCTTTTAGGGTCATTCCCCTTAAGGTTATCGGCAATAAAGCGTCTGAAGTACTGTATGCCGTGTTAGACAATGCGAGCACAACTAGTTATATCGATATAGAAGTTGCGAAGAAGTTGGGTTCAGTTGGAAAGATCCGTCAACATACGATATCAATGTTAAATGGTGAACAAGAAGTAGATGTTGGCATTTTCAATTGCGAACTTGATGCTCCTTCACCAGAGTTATCAGGAGAACCTGAGTCATTACCAGTGACTTCTATACAGTTGAAGGCTATCAATGGTTTAGCGGACTCATTCGAACACCCTATGTCATGGAATACCAAAGAAGAGGAATACTTTGTAAGAACACTCGGAGTACCAAGAGTAGAAGTTCATGGAAACCAACAAATTTCGGTTTTACTGGGACTAGATATATTTGAGGCACATCATATCTTTGTATATAAACCTGAGAAACCATAAATGCTCCAGATGTGTGCAGTCCAAACAGTTTTTGGTTGGTATCGCAGGGCCCCAATGAGATCGGTTTATAACCGATTGATTCGAACTTTAGATAATGCCACATTCGATCAGCTGCAAGAGAAAGAAAACCCAGAGATTGATTTTGTCACAGAATGTACTAACACAGTTGTTGACTTTGATACGTGTGTTGATATATATGAGAGAGTAAACAATTCTCTCATGACTACAAATCTTCAAGACATATATAATGACCCTCAACTTTGGTTGAAACTTGATCCGATTATACAAGATCATCTCTGTCAGATAGCTTGTCAAGACAAGGCGATGTATGAAATGGTTAATAAATATTTCATTAAAGATACACCTGAATCTGGATCATGGAACAGCACTCCTGGTGTTGAAGAAAAACGAGCTAAGGAAATCCTCGAGACGACCACAAAAAGACTTCCAAATGGGCATTATCAAACTGGGATGTTGTGGAAAAATGATACCCCCAGATTACCGAATAATAGAACTGTTGCTTACAGACAAGCGATGGCACAAAGGAAGAAACTCCTAAAGAATGAGGTTCTCCATCGTCACTACTGCACACAAATTGATGATTACAGAGAGAAGGGTTATCTCGTACCGATTGATAATCCCAAGGAATCAACGGATCGAACAAATTACCTTCCTCATCACTCTGTTACTCACCCGGACAAGCCCGGGAAGGTACGGGTAGTTAACAACGCATCCTCCAAATTCAAAGGCAAATCTTTGAATGATGAGCTCTTAAGTGGACCAAATGTCATCAATTCCCTATTAGGGATCATTCTTCGGTTTCGAGAACATCGTTTCGCATGGAACTGCGACATTGAAGCGATGTTCCATCAAGTGTTTGTCCCCCCAGAAGATCGGGAAGCATTACGTTTTCTTTGGTGGCCAGATTCCGAGATGAAAGCCGAGCCAATAGAATATAATTTTACCGTCCATGTGTTTGGTAAACTGGATTCACCATGCGTGGCAATCAATGCTGTCAATCAAACTGGCAGAGATTTCAGTCACGATTATATCAAGGAAGTCTTGATTACCATCCTTCAGGATTTCTATGTGGACGATTGTCTGTGAAGTGGTGATTATCTCGACACAGAGAAGACAATTTCCACCCAACTAATCGATTGCCTTTCGAAAGGAGGTTTTAATCTGAATAAGTTCTGTAGTAATTCGAAAGAGCTCCTACAATCAATACCACGAGAGTTACGCGTCGCACCAGACAACGAGTTCATTAGAGAACTGATTCCAGAATCTAAGTCATTAGGTTTGGGCTGGAATCCCAATGATGATATCCTCTATGTGAGGTGGAAGCCCTGGAAGACTCCACAGAGATGGACCAAGCGGCTGGTCTTAAGTCTATTGGCATCATTTTATGATCCTGTGGGATTTATCAGCCCAGTAATCTTATTGGCTAGATTAGTGTTTCAACAGTTATGGAAACTTCATTATGATTGGGATGATGCGATAACTGATGTGGATATTCTAAACCAATGGCAATTATGGTTAGATCAAATCATCACAGTTAAAGAAATGAAGATTCCTCGATGGTATTTCTCATTAGTTGCAGAGAGTTCAAAATATCAACTTCATGCATTTAGTGATGCAAGTGAGAAAGCGATTGGAGTGACAATATATTTACGACGACAAACTCCAAATGGTGATGTTGAAGTAGCATTTGTTATGTCAAAGTCTAAAGTTATTGCGAGCAAGTCTTACATTTCAATGCCTCGAGCAGAACTCTTAGCTGCTACAGTCTCTTCGAAGATAACTATCGAAGTTCAAGAGATGCTAACATACAAACCTCAACTATTCTTTTGGACTGACGCCAGATTGGTGTTAGTTTACCTAAACACTAAACAGAATCTCAAAACATACGTCGCGAACAGGTGCGCACAGATCCTGGATCGATCGAAGAGTGAACAATGGTTTTGGTGCCCTGGTAACGAAAATCCCGCCGATGTGGCTTCAAGAGGTTGTGGAGTTCAGAAATTACAAGAAAATGAATTATGGTTTGCTGGACCGAGTTTTCTACGAAAATCTCAGGAAAACTGGCCACAGCAGCCGAAATTTTCAATGAAAGATGAGCAACAACTAGAATTGAAGGTCCCAAAGGTGAAAGAAATCAAGGGATTGGCCAACCAAAGTAATTACAAGAGAGAAGTATTTCATCACGAAGGATCCATGGGAGTAGTAACTCTCCTTACGGTGTCTTTAACTCGGTCAATCGAGAATAAAATATTTGAACGGCTTCAAAGTATTAACACCTGGTCTCGAGCGGTCCGTATACTCGCATATTGTAAGAAAGTTGCTCAGAATTGGTTAAAGAAGATACGTAAACCTCCAGAGCTACGCCAATCAAGAAGATTACAGAAACTAGACCCACAAACAATCCCAACAACAAAAATCTGGATTTTGTCAAGAGAAGAATACCATTCTGCAGAGAATTGCTTATTGCAGTGGTACCAGCAACATGAGCATCCAGAAGAATATAACGCGATTCAGAATGGTGTAGACCTCATTAAATCGATATGTCATAATCATGGAAGATCAACTTCTAAAAATTCATTCAAGACTACAACGAAGTGACTCATCGCATGATTTCAAGAATCCCATTTTAATTCCTATTGGGCGAATTCAAGAACAGATGGTCCTCGACCAGCACATTAAGAATTTACATGCTGGACGTGTGTTAATTTCAACGAACCTCCGCAAAAGATTTTGGCTCCATAAACCCAGCGCAGCATTTAATCGCATTCTTCGAAAAATTGTGTGAAATGTCGTTTATGGAATGCTCCTTTATTAAAACAACAGATGGGTCAATTACCAGAAGATAGATTGAAAGTGCATCAAACACCTTTCACTCGAGTTGGTTTGGATCTTTGGGGGCCCTATAACGTTAAGCAGCACCGCACATCAGTGAAACGTTGGGGCTTGATATTTACTTGTTTAGCAACACGAGCAGTACATTTGGAACGAGTTACTCACTCCAACACACCATCATTCATTCTCGCCCTTCGCCATTTTACATCACGGCGTGGTGAAGTCAAGGACATATACTGCGATTCAGCACCTAATTTCCATGGTGCCTGCAATGAGATCGGGAGATGGTGCAACAGTTGGAATCAGCAACAGATAGCGGATGATCTAAAACAACAGCAGATTATTTGGCATTTCAATACCCCAACCGCGAAATGGCGTGGGGGTATTTGGGAGCGAGAAATTGGCACGATTAAACATTGGTTGACTAAGATCATTCCAAACACCGATAAACTCACTGACGATCAGTTTAATACTGCGCTGATCGAGATTGAAGGGATATTGAATTCTCGTCCATTGGTCGTATTTACTAACGACGTAAACAACCCGCAAGCCATTACACCGGCACATGTACTAAATACCCAACCTTTCATCCCTGTTCCCCGTGAGATTGAGAATAATGAGTCTACTCTTAACTCCACTGTTTCATGGAAGAAGACCCAATATGTGGCTGATAAGTTTTGGGATAACTGGTCAAAGCATTACCTTGACAAATTATCCTTAGGGCAAAAGTGGAATAAAGCACATCGTAATGTGCAAGTAGGAGACTATGTTCTTCTACAACATGAAAATATACCGAGACGGCATTGGGTTCCTGCGGTAGTCCTATCAGTCAAAAGTGATGATCACGGTCTTGTGAGAACCGTTGAACTCAAAACGATTACCGGAAGTGTTTATGAAAGAGCTGTACAACGATTAGCAATTTTAGAGTCAACCGCTATAAAGTCTGTAGAGGATGATTGAAACTTTGAAATTCCCCTATTGTTTTTAAAATATACTGGATATATTTTAGGGAGTAGCGGTTAGGGAATTTGTTTGGAATATTCTAGAATATAAAATAAATTTATTTGATCTGGATATAAGATCATAGATTATTTCATTCTCCTGGATTATTTTTATCTTTTAGATTGCTTACTTACTTGTTGAAAATGTTTGTTAATTTAAGTAAGAATGTATGTTAAATAAAAGAGTGTGTAATGGTGTACAAGTGTATGTATGTACGATGCTTGTTTTTCGTAGTTGTTTCTTTGTGCGAGGTGGCAGTTAAATAATTAAAATTCTAGGGTCGCTTTGTGGTGTAGCAGGAGCTTCTACTCTGGTGGCGGCAGTTGCTGTTTAGATGGGACAGCACACTTTATAGGTATCAAACGAAATCCTCAAGGGTGCGACTCCTTGGAGAGTCTTAAGCGTTATTTTCGAATGTCTTTACTTCAAACTGTCAGATGTCACCGTTATGTTATTTCGAATTACCAGTACCCGTCAATGTTATCTATGGTACTTCGAAGTAGATCCATCTATCACCTGTTGTCTTGGTCTAGTCATGCGGGACTTCAAACAATCCACCGATGACCCCATAACGTCGAACTTCGACTAAGAACTGGCACTATGATAATTATCTTACTTTTGCTGGTGAAGATGTTTTCGTTTTGCAGAAATATGAATTGATTAGGTATTATGAGTGTTGTCCCGCTCACGTTGCTTAAAAGTTAAATTTACACTGCCGATCAGTATTCGATGATGTTTCGAGAAGGAACGATGTCTACGATCAATTTGAGTGGACGACCCACCCCGATTCTGTGTAGTTTCCCCTACTGAATGTTGATTGATTTACACTGCCGATCAGTATTCGACGATGTTTCGAGAAGGAATGATGTCTACGATCAATTTGAGTGGACGACCCACCCCGATTCTGTGTAGTTTCCCCTACTGAATGTTGATTGATTTACACTGCCGATCAGTATTCGATGATGTTTCGAGAAGGAACGATGTCTACGATCAATTTGAGTGGACGATCCACCCCGATTCTGTGTAGTTTCCCCTACTGAATGTTGAGAAACAAGTTGACTGGCTGATGTTCATGAGAACAAGAAGTTCTTTTCGGCAATTCGACGGACCTCCTTCTTATGTCTCGCTGTCTCGCATGATGTTTACTCGATGATGATGAGGTTTATTCACTGGGTTCTCCTGACAGCCTAAACAACGATCAACGAGAATAGGAAAGCACTTCGTCTGAAGAACCAGCCCGGCTGTCTGGAGGAATCTGATACCAATCACTCTATCATATCGTTGGTCGATTCGGATTTGGTTGTTAGGACGGTTAAGGTCAGAAGGTTGTATTTGGACTATGATCATTGAAGTTATAAAACGCTTATATAATCTCGCTCAAAATCTCGCTGATTTGATTTATCAATATCGTTTCAAATTATTCTAATACCCACCGATAAATTAACATAGCTTTAATAGTTTGTTAATAAATTTAATTAAATATCTGCCTTAATTGAAATGTATGTGTTTATGCCGGAATATTTTTGTATTCATTCTTTTTATATTGTTTGTGCTCTGTAAGATATAATGCTTGCTGCAAGTACAAGTTTGTATATTTTTTCTGTAGACTTAATTAGGGATTAAGATAATATTTTATTTTCCACTTATAAAGTATTGCATGGTAAATAAATTTATTATTCTATTTTTATGTTGTATAATTAAGTAACCTTAGTAGCGCGTAGATCCTTTTTAAGGTTTGAAAAATCTTGATTTTTCGGGAGTAGTGTAAGATTCTACGCGCACCTTGTAAAATAAGTCTTTATTTCAAATCAAATGTATAGGTTGTAAAGTTATAATTGTGACTGTCCAGTCGCATTTGCATTATTATCATAGTGTTCATTATTGGTTTCCCTTCGGAGCTTTGCTCACGCCAAGGGATATGCTCTAATTATAATTAGGTAGAGAATTCTTGTTACTCTATACAAACAGCTGTTTATATGTAGCTTAGCTAATGGTACTATTGGGAATGTATCTGTGATTGGCTACTTTCAAAATCAATTAAAGCTCTGTTTTTCTATGTATCATTGATTAGCTTTTAGAGTTGAGTAAAAATAATATTCATTGTTTGTTTTTTGCTAGTAATATTAACGACTATCTAATATCGTTAATAATATATTTAATATTTCGTTATTCTTTATCCTTTTATTTGATTCATTTATATTTGGTATCCGGCTATATTTTCCAGAGAATACGGGACAAGTTACCGTATTTTAGCGCCACTCTTACGGCAATTATAATGAGATTTGGTTTAGTTATTTTCTTATAAACTTGTTATGAGAAGCATGGACGCCCTTAGTCACTAAAGGGCGAGGTCTTGGGTCACCGGAGTTTCTCTCGGAATGACGTGGAGGACGCAATAAGGACGAACGCGTGGCGGGAAATCACCTGGTATCTATGAAGACCGCAGCCTGTTTATTCAGCGACGGCTGTCACTTCAATCCCTACTCGGTTTCGTGTGGATCTTCCTGTTCGCCCCAAGGCGATAGTATATTAATTAGTATTAGTGATTTCACCCTTGATATATCATGGTCAGTATAAATATAAATCCGATCTGTTATTTATTCGTTTGTCACAATAATGGGCCTAAATATTGCCAATGCTTTAGCCTTTTAGATAAGGTATAAATACGTTAATTCTCCCTAATTATAGTCCGGATTATTTTAAACAAGTTAGAAAATCACACACTAACTACATAAACGAAATGCGATATTAGTTCCGCATTTTACAGGTCCTACTCAGATTCAGGAATGGAAAACACGCCTTCACCTGTGACATAGAAGGCATGTTCAACCAAGTCCGTGTGACGGAAGAGGATAGTGACAGTCAACGCTTCCTATGGTACGACGGCGACGTGGAACCGTCGACAATACCGATGTACAAGATGATAGTACAAAATATGGGAGCCAAGTCGTCTTCTTTCACGACGACTATGGCCGTAAGAGACACAGTAAAGGGAAAGGAAGATAAGTACAGCACTAGAGCCGTCGATATGATTCGACGCGGCTTCTACGTAGACGATGGGATGGAGTCTGGAAATACGGTTGAGGAGCTACTGGACACAGGGCGCGAGGTTCGCGACATCCTTAAAGGATCCGGCTTCAACCTTACCAAATTTCAATCCAGTTCGAAGGAATTTATCGAGGCGATAAAAGATGAGAGACCAGGATCGACCATGGATAATCCCACAACAGCCAAGGGGCAGGACATGGCGAACAAGAGAATAGAGTCTCAACAGAAGGCACTGGGAATCGTGTGGGACAGAGAGACGGATGAACTGAAGTACCAGTTGAGTCAGGAGGGCGCAGATATCCACACAAAGAGGGGCTATGTGTCGTACATAGCAAGGATATACGATCCCCTAGGCCTAGCATCCCCACTACTAGTCACGGGGAAACAGATACTCAAGAAAGTATACAAGCTAAAGGATGAGTGGGACGCAGAGGTCCTGGAAGAAATCAGAAGGCAGTGGCATAAGTGGACAGAGAGCCTGGAGCAGATGGGAACATACAGCATGCCACAAGTGTATTTCCCGGATGGGGACATGACAAATCTGGACTTACACATGTTCTCCGATGCGTCGTTGGAGGCATACGGAGCGGCACTCTATTTAGTACAACGAGAGGGGGCTCACAAACCCAGACTCGCCTTCAGCAAAGCGAAGTCAATGCCACCAGATTCAGCATCAGTTCCCAAACTAGAATTGACAGCTGCGAGACTAGGAGTTAGGGCCACAACCTACCTAATGGATACAATACCAAACATAGTGGAGACACACTACTGGACGGATTCCATGGTAGTGCTTGGTTGGCTACATAACGAAAGGACGAGATACCCTATATTCGTCGCGAATAGGGTGGACGAAATAAGGGCGATCACAGAACGGGAAAGGTGGCACTACTGCCCAACAGACGAGAACCCAGCGGACTTGTTATCGAGGGGCGTGGTACGCCACACTTTCTTGAAGAAGGAAGTATTGTGGCAACACGGGCCACAGTTTCTGAGCGATAGGGAGGCCTGGCCGCCGATGAGAAAGGTGGACCCGGGCTCAGGAGAAGTAGTGTTAGAAGGAGAAGAGGGAGATTCAGAGGGAGAAGAGATATACTCCCAGATGGTGAGGGAGATTAGAGATGTGCAACCAAAACAACAACAGTGCGATAACCCGACGGATAAACTCCTTAGCTACAGTTCTAGCTGGTACAAGACCAAGAAATTAGTGGCGTACTGGAGAGCCTTCGGGAATTTCCTCAGGGGAGTTGGCAAAGACGTGAAGATTAGAATGGCAATAGATCTGGAAGGAGCGGCTAAAGCAGTCATCCGCTACGAGCAAAAGAAGAACTACGGCGACGAGGTGGAACGCGTCGGTAAACAACAGCATCTCCGACGGGATAGCGAGCTGATCACACTGTCGCCACAACTTAATGACGACGGGATCCTAGTAATGAACTCTAGGGTGGGATACAACAACAGTATCGTTGTTCCACCGAAGCCCATCATCATCCCCACAGGATCGCCGATAGTCCACCAGATTATTTGGGACTCCCACAAATCGATATTGCACGGGGGCACAAACCGAACCCTCACGGAGATAAGGAGGACCTTTTGGGTCGAACAACTAAGGAAGAAAGTTAAGGCGGTAGTGGGGCAGTGCCAGACCTGCCGACGAGCGAAGAAGGAGCGAGCCATACAGGAGATGGCACCACTACCAGCAAGTAGGGTAAGACAGCACGACCCGCCATTTACACATTGCGGTGTGGACATGTTCGGGCCGATAAAGATCAAGGTGATGCGGCACACGGAGAAACACTACGGAATTATCTTCGTATGCAATAACACGCGGGCGGTAGGGATAGAACTCGCCCACGATGCAACCGCATCGGCATTCATTAATGCCTTAGAGAGGTTTAGAGAACGCAAAGGTGGGACGATCGCAGTAATATACTCCGACAATGGGACCAACTTTGTGGGGGCGGAGAACGAGATGGCAGAGGCCTTGGATATCTTGGAAGGAGAGGAAGTCAGGGCAGCCATGAAGCGACGACAAGTAAAGTGGGAGAGGAGGACGCCGTATGCACCGCATACCCTAGGATGTGTCAAGAGACTAGTGGGTAGTACAAAGCGTCTGATGAAGAAGCTGATGAACACCCATATGGTCACGGAGGACGTGCTAAGGACAGTACTTGCGAAGTGTGAGGGTATCATTAATAGCAGACTGCTATATCCAGAGAATGATGACCCTGAGTCACTAGACGTGCTGACGCCCAGCCATTTCCTAATGGAAAGGCCAGCGACCATCGACATGCGGGGTGTAGACCCAGATGACATACACTCACGCCAGAGTTGGAAAGTCGCTAAGGCGATAAGTGCAGAGTATTGGAGGAGATGGGTTGAGGAATACCTACCCACGCTTCACAGAAGGAGGAAAACGAACAGAGAGCTGAAAGAGGGTGATCTCATGATCGTCACGGATGATACCATCATCAACAACCAGTGGCGGTTGGTGAGAGTTGTAGGCACTTACTCCGACGAGGACGGAAGAGTCCGATTGGTAGAAGTGCGGATAGGTGGCAAGATAGGTGCCAAAGACAGGAAACCCTACCGAAGGGCTGTAGGGAAGTGCTGTCTCCTAGAGGGAGCACCTTAGTATCGAGTAAGAGTGGAGTTTAGTCGTCCAAGTTTTGGACTGAGGGGGGTGGGATTGAGGGTGAAACGCCCTTCACACACATAAAAATAAAATAGAAAAAAAATAATAAACATAAATAAAAGTACATAACTAGGTACGCAGTAAGTAGTACCGTTAGTTAGTTAGAGAGAGTAAGAGTTAGAGGGTACGTAGTACCGTTGGTTAGTTAGAGAGAGTAAGAGTTATAGGGTACGTAGTACCGTTAGTTAGAGAGAGTAAGAGTTAGAGGGTACGTAGTACCGTTAGTTAGTTAGAGAGAGTAAGAGTTAGAGGGTACATAGTACCGTTAGTTAAGAGAGAGTAAGAGTTAGAGGGTACGTAGTACCGTTAGTTAGTTAGAGAGAGTAAGAGTTAGAGGGTACGTAGTACCATTAGTTAGAGAGAGTAAGAGTTAGAGGGTACGTAGTACCGTTAGTTAGTTAGAGAGAGTAAGAGTTAGGGGGTACGTAGTACCGTTAGTTAAGAGAGAGTAAGAGTTAGAGGGTACATAGTACCATTAGTTAGTTAGAGAGAGTAAGAGTTAGAGGGTACGTAGTACCATTAGTTAGAGAGAGTAAGAGTTAGAGGGTACGTAGTACCGTTAGTTAGTTAGAGAGAGTTAGAAGTTAGTAAGAAGGTACGTAGTACTAGTTAGTAAGAGATAGCGCTAGAGGGGTATATATAGTATAGATATTAGTCAGTAGTTAGTAGCGAGAGGGGGGCATATGAGTACAGCTGGATAAATCGTGTAGGCCGCGCGACGCATACTGTTGTACTGCACAAGCCCACAGAGTAGGCCAGAATGTGGATTATGAAACAGAATGATCCATAGGCAATAGTAAGTAGTAGGACAGTAGAATTAAAATTAAATTAAAAATAAAGTAAAATAAGGCTGAAAAATTAACAAATTACGGTAACAATAGAAAAGGAAATTCTGGAACATAATTAAAGCAACGGACAAAATTGTGATTTAGGGTACATTTAGTAGCTTCATAATTAAGTAGTGTAAAAAATAGGCAATAACTCAGAAATTCAGAGAGAGATAGGCCATCGAACTGAAATAAACCATCTAAACCTATCACTCATCCTATAGCGCCTTGGTAAGGCACCACCCAAAGGGTGAGCGATCGGGCAGAGTTCGAAATGGCAAGCAAACTTGTGCGAAAGAGAAAGGCGGAGCAAGGAGGAAAGGAGATACTGGTGGATTTCACCAAGAGGCATCCGGAAGAGAGGACGAGGGGATACTACGAGCGGTTAGAGAAGGGTCATGCAGCACGAGCGCTACAGGACCACTTCAGGGGGGCGCACGAACAGCGGCTGGTCGGGACCTACGGGACGCCGTCGCTGGACAACGCGATCTTCGAGCATTTCCACTACGTAGTGAAAGGAGACGAGGCGAAGTTCGGGATTCCAAAGTACGCGAGAGAGTCACCGAGGAAAGACTGGAAGATGTTCATAGAGTCCGTCAACAGGGGAGCATACATGATCCTAGACGACGAAGGGACCGTGGAAGATGAGGAGGGTTCAAGGAGAGGATCGGCAGGATCGGCCAGAACCATACTCCTACATTTGGCCGCGCCAAATGGGGACATTTTCCTATTTGACCTGGGAACGTATGGGAAGAAGGATGGGCCGAAGTTGGACCGGCTGCCGAGGGCGGTGCAGGTCCTAGTGAGAGAGAAGTCGACAACGAAAGTGGGATCGGCGATTCGCGACGACGCGGAGAGAATCATCGGTCCGGACACCCCCAACCTCCTGGATATGCAGAAGGTCTTCATGGCTATGACAGCACCAGACGGGTTGTGACTAGTCGAGAACACAGGCCATTGCGGAGTGGTGGCGATGGGCCAGTTATTGGGGTCGTATGTCACAAACCGATGGACTGGGGGAAGTTCAGGGAAGAGTACGGGGCGGAACTAGCGAACTCGCTGAAGTGGGGAGCGAGGCCGGGAAAACAAGAGGTGTATCAATTCCGAAGAGGAGCGATTAAGGTATATCAGAAGCGATATATCCTGCAGGAGGATTGGATAATGATAAGTTTGCTTAACTTATTCATAACCGTGGTTATCGAGAGGGAACCAGCGGCATTCCTATTATCGGGATCACCCCTAAGCTACAGAAGAGCCTTTAAGACGGCTTTCGATGGTCTGGTAGACCACCCGGGGCTGAAGGGCGAGTCGGTGTACTACAACAGCCAACATTTGGTAGACGGGGAGATAGATACGCCGTATCAAAGATGGGAGGAGCTAGAGACGGATAGACGGGAGGCGAAGCGACTGGAAGAAGTTGCCAGACGGGAGAGGAGAGAAGCAGAGGAAAGGGAGGAGGAGGCCAGGACGTAGAGCTATGGCTTCGAGGAACAGGCGGGCTTAGACGAACTTCGTTGGACTTCATCAGGGAGTTCGGGGGAGTCTCTAGGGTGAGAACTTGGATGGACGGTGGGATCACCAAGGCAGTCGACGTCGGGGTTGCAAGCGATGCCCATACCAGCGGGCGCCGAGGGCGACCAACCGCTAAGGAAGCTAGGGGAGCTAAAGGGATGGAGAGCGACGGGCGAGAGCCAAGGCGGGAAGGGACATAGTGGGTCCATCGGGATACCGGGGTTGGAGCCACTGCCAGAGGAGGACGAAGACGACGACGAGTTCGGAGAGATGCCGCCCATCAGGAGGATCGGCCACTCGGACATGGACTGGGTTGGCGGGAGGGTGGTGACGGCCAGTGGGGCGAGGGCCTTCTGGGATAGACCCGGCAAGCGGGCCTGGGTGCACGAGGAGCCGGCGATGGATTTCGCGGGGAGCACTATCAGGTTGGGCGAGCAACCGGGGACGGCACCACGAATAGTATTCGGGGAGACGATGCCCGAGAGGGGCGAGGAGATCGACGTAGATCGGGACACTAACGTCTGGAAGTTCGCTTACCAGCGACTCCACAGACCGCGGAGATCGCTTGGGACGAAAGACGACGTGGGGCGGGAGACATTGGTACTCGGCTGCGTCGAGAGTCCGAAGACAGAAAGCAGATCCCAGAGGAGCGGTAGTAACCAGAAAACGACCCAGGGAGGAGGACGGCAAAGGGAAAGACTTGAGGTGGTTCCCAAAGGCTGGTGGAACAAACTAAGACTTCGGTGTAACATGCCTGGAAGGCACCACGCGAGACGTGCGGACTCTTAAATACAAATTCAAATAATGTAAATAATCGAATAAGTGCAATTTGTATGTACATACGTAACAATCAGTAATCTAGTAATAAAAATATATTCGAAGTAAGTACTATAGTCATATAACCTTTCTCAATTAGCTACTGGGACTGGGGACCAATGGACTATGATACTACCACGGACGAGACATTGGACGACATCACGCTTCTTGAGTGGGACGGCACAAAAGGGAGGGGTGAAACTCGTCGGGAGTGAGTGGTCAGGATAGAGGTTGAGTTGTAGTGCGGAGAGAGTGCGGAGTATAGAGAGAGTGCGAACGCAATTCAAGTGTGGGGGGGGGGGAGAAGTAAGAGGCAGATTGAGGGACGAAGAGGTCCGAGAGTGTAAGAGTTGGGGTGATAGTAGAGTTAGAGTGGCGAAAGTGCTGGGGAAACAAAAGTCGTGTGGGAGGAGCGCACGATCGGCCCGACACGGGACGCCAGATAAACCAGGGTAGCATTATCATACCCATAGGGAGTGGCCTGGAAAGCCGGAAATAGTTCCACCCCACACCCGATACTAGGTCGGGATCCAGCAGAATTGTAGCGCACTAGAGGTAGATGCTATCTTCTCACCGGGAAGATAGCATGGGGGGGAGTGTTAGCTTATTATATTACTGTTTAGATTATAAACATTAGGTGATGGGCTTATTGAGTTTGGATATTAGATAGGTATACCATATACTACTACTGTATAGTTTATTGACCTTTGTTTGATGTATTGTAAAACATCTGGTGACGGGTTAATTGAGTTGAGATATAGTTTATATCATTATCTTGGTGTAAAAAAGATTTATTGTTACCAACACCGATTGTGTTGGATTTAATAATTTCAAAGATTAATATAGGTAACATTTATATTTCTATAAGTTATATTTTGAACTTACATATTATGTATCTTATATTAATACCACAACAACAGACCTACCGTTACTCTATGTGTCTGTTAGGACGGCAGTATGTACACAGACCTACCGTTACTCAATGTGTCAGTTAGGACGGCAGTATGTACACAGACTTACCGTTACACAATGTGTTTGTTAGGACGGCAGTATGTACACAGACTTACCGTTACACAATGTGTTTGTTAGGACGGTAGTATGTACACAGACTTACCGTTACACAATGTGTTTGTTAGGATGGCAGTATGTGTTTTGATTATTGAGAGGCAGCAAATATAACTGTTGCCAGGGTATCAGCAATTTATTTTGCGATAATAATATTTGGCGAATTTTATTTAATATTTACTGCATCCAAACATATCCCTTTGTAGAACGGCTGCTTATTGCATCAGCCGGAATAATATTCGTTTCCTAATATTTTGTAATATGGTTATACTGAGTTAGCCACATACTCAGCTTTCCGAAATGTCTGTGGGGCGAGCCACGAAGTGAGTGAGCCTTAGCGTAGTGGTACCATTAATCAACCTGTCGTTCTGTCGTTCTGTCGCGTTTTTTTTCAGTATTTTATTTTAAACGTTAATAACTCGGCCAATCCTTGATGAAATCTATCCAAACTTGGTACACATGTTGTTTGGCAAAAGTTTGAAAATTTTCCAAGTAGAATTTGCGTGGGGCCTTCGTGCAGCATCAGTGTAACTGTTATTGCAGTTATAATACATTTATTTATCCAAATTTAAAATGCGTTAAATTATTATTACTGTAGGATAAATCAGCTGGTTTTCTGACAAATTTTGCAATTCTGCATGTAGGCCTACCATGTGTACCGGTACTGTCAGGCTGTACTCAATCCCTGAATCGAGAATCGTGCAATCAGTCAATACTGCAATACTGGTCAGCCGGTACCATACACTGCAGACATGCCATATCATGTAATCTAATTAAACATGGCCCCGGCAATAACCCTTGCGGTGATTATAGTTTAGGCCTAATTAGCCCAGTACCGGCACCGGTAATAATAATATAATACAGTCATAGTTTAGATAGTTACCGCTAATCATTCAGTCATTGGCACGGTACACCGTACAGCCGTATTGCTGTACTGCCATTGTAGTGCGCACCGTAGGTACCACCCATGGCCTACTACACACAGGCCATGACAAGTACTTTGTTGTGAAATTAGCGTAGGCTGACTGTGCTGATTATGGTACTGTCAGACTGTGGTACCTAAGCTATATACTGTTAGGTATATTGCTGTATTGGGGTGGGGTTAGGAATAATCCATTTGTTTTAGCATTGAACTGTTGAATCCCCTTATTTATTACAAAACCATTGGAAATATTCGCAAATGCCGCTCCATTGACCATTACTGTCTGAAACGCACCCGACAGTCCGATGTATCTGGACCCGAGCAGCCGAGTTGCTTCAAGAGGTGATTAACGGGGGAATACTACGGAATTGCTTGTTTGTCAGTACGATTCTATTTGGGTATTTACTACACTCAGACACTGGGAATACGGCAGTCGGTCAGATCGTAATGCGGGCCACTGCCAAGTTCCTCATGCCTCACTCTGGTCACCCACCTTGGAGTGCGGTGGGAAGAGTCCCACTTACTGACATACGTCGATGACTGGACGAATCGACGAGGATTGCAATCTGGGTTTAGCAGCGGCCCGGATCCTGGGATCGCCTGGGGGAAATGGTTGAACGTTGGGCAGACGTTATCGCACTGGATTACGTTCTCTGTGACGCGAAAGTGTGAAGCGAATTCGTTGTCGAATTGGGTCAGAAGCTGCGGGAATTCTACTGTTCTACGGGAGTAAACCGCAGCGGTCCGGTGACTACGGACGGATACTACTGGGATAAGCAGGTATTTCGATCGAGTTTCTCGTATTCTCGATGCTCGAGGCGGATAGAGAGTTGGTTGTGTTGGGCGGTGTTGTTCAATTCTATCAAACATATTAAATAATTGGTAAAATAATAAAAACACACCAGGTAAAGATACTTAGCTTATGGTAAAGAGAGGCCGAACTTACAATTTCCAAATAGATTGTTCATATAATAAATATATTTTTGGTATTTGATTTCAAGATAGGGGGGGGGGGGGGGACTGGACGCAATAAAAATTCATCCCTCTCCAGGGGAAATTGGACGCAAATAACAACAGCTGATTACTCTCAAAAATAAAACTGTAACCTGTTCTATTGTGTTTACTTTATTGTTTTGGTTAAAATAACGTGCCACTGTAACCTGCTCCTTTCCCAAAATTGAGAAATTAATATTGAGGTGTGTTATAGTTCATATGCGTACCTCTGGTATTTTCGTATTGCAAAAATAAGACTATAAGTATGAAATACCCTATGTTATTGAGATATTGTTTATTGTTTTGGTTAGAAAAGCCCACCACTGTAACCTGCTCCTTTCCGTTAATTAAGTAATGGAGATTAGTTTATTGTTTTGGTTAGAAAACACCACCACTGTAACCTGCTTCTTTTGCCAGAGGTACGCATATGAACGATAACCTTGAGGCGGGATATTAATTCGCCAAGATGGGATTTTCGTCCAGTCCCACCCCCCTCCTGCCTCTTGATTTCACTAAAAAATAGAATACATTGCATTTTACTGTTAAAATTACTGCATTGAATAAAATAATTAATTGATTGTTTATTAAACCGTGCTAAGCACGTTGAACTGGAGCTCTAACAATTCCCCACTAGCGGCAGACAGGAACTGTAAAAGTCTCTGTAGAATTTCTAATTAAGCAATGCTCTTAGGTAACTACTACTAAATTTCAGATGAATCTGATCGTTGGTTCTATAATTACAGCTATTTTTACGTTTCTGTTAATTCGCCCCCTAGCGGCAGACCGGGGAACTGTAGAAGTCTGTCTGTGTGTAGAATTTCTAAATTTTTTATAGACTACATGAGTACCAAGTTTGGTTCCATTTCATCCATGATTGACCGACTTATTAGCGTTCAAACATTCCTGCCACAAACATAGCCAGAGGCAGCCACAAACGAATAAAAGCTGCAGGAACTCGAGCGATAATTAATTTATTAATTATTAAATACTGTTTCAATTAAATTCTTTACGAAAATCTAGTCATCTTCTTTTAAATATGGACCCTGCATTCGTGGAAAATATAATATTTGATAATTCATCAGTCAGCCTACGCTAATTTCACGGCAAGTCCTTGTCATGGCCTGTGTGTAGTAGGCCATGGTACCACCCTACTACCGGTACCGGCTGACCGCGTGACCGGTGGCAACTAGCACTTCAGCACTTGCACAGCAACAGCACTACCGGCGATACACAGGTTGAAATTTATGTAGAGTTTGCTCAACAGTACAGATATAAAATAGTTATCTAAATTATATATATTACTATTGACAAGTATTGAAATATATACCGTTATTCGTGTTATCAGTATTTGCAACATCTGACATTGAAGAGGTGAGAGAAGATGAATACCGGCACTCAACAAAACCAATGCTTATCACAGGTCGGTATGGTTACCTCGAAACCGGCGCGACTGTCCACTCGAATACAACTTCAAAACACAAACGCCAACAATAAACTGATAGCGAATCGAATGTCTTCAGAAGAATCTGTCATTGGGACGAAGAAAAGGAAGCCGAAACCACGGGAATGGACCACAGCTAAGATTGAATGCTCCCATTGTCAGAGTTCCTGGACCGAAATTGAAACACCAATTGCCGATGGGCTTGATCTCTCAAACCAAAACTTCCTCTGCGGGGTTTGCGTGGCAGTAAAGATTGAAAGTCTGGAAGCTGGCATCCCTAGGTATTATTATTATAAAGAGCGTCAGCCTGCGTTTAATAAATATATTTTAATACAAAGCAGGTCGAACGCAAAGAGGCTTATAATGAAGACGAGTACTGCATTGATTATATTCCTATAAACCACCTGGCTTTGCATATTGAACGTGCGTTTGGAAATAAGTTCGTGCTACCCTTCCGTGGGTGGTAGATGTCGCGGTTATGTATTGGTGGGTGGGAAGGGAGGGGGGGGGGGGGGGTGCAGATTAAAAGGGGTGAACACGTACTGTCCCCCTTTCTTTGATTAATTGGTGGTGTGGGTTAATCTCTCATAACCTGATTTTGTGATACAGTCGCACAATTTTAATTTGTATCTCATAACTGGTCCTCGTGCTGCGCGAAGGCCCCACGAACGTGTGTATTAGGTTTTATACCAAATAACTTCGACATTTAATACATCATGAAAAGTTTGTAGCTCTAGCCGTTTTGGCATGACTATTACAGATTCACTCTGTAGTCTATGAAATTAACATCGCACTAAATGTCAGACCACCAAGGGATTTTATTTACCGCCTTTGATTTACTTAAAATGCTTATGGCAGAATCTAACACACGTCCTATGTAGAATGATTTATTTGTGTTTCTATTAGGATTAACAGATTACTTCGATTTTCAAGACTTTTGCGGATAAAATTAATAATGTATTTCAATGGGGCTGTTATGTTATTTATTTTTAATTATAAATTTTTAATTATATAATCTCTCTTTATGTGATAAGTTAGAATTATGCGTTAGGACCATATTGTCAAAATTATATTGGTGAATAATTTAAATTAACTAACTATTTATGATGTACTACACTAAAATATTCATACGCAATAATCTCATTGACCAATGGCTCATCGCCTGTTAACTATTTGTATCGATTGCTCCATAATTATTTTGCCTTCCTTCAACTTCACAATTTGCAAACGGATGAGCCATACATTTAAAACTAAATTATTATAAATTTATCATAATGTAAATATAATACATTTGGCGGCCTTTGGTGGGTCGCAATTATTAGTATATTTAATTTTATCTTTCAACACCATCATATATCTTCCTCGATGTGCTTTTAATTCAACGGGCGGGCTCTCAACCGATCATCCATGACGTAGTTAGGAAAATCTTCTCCTCTCGATGAAGGGCGCCAAGCCACGGTGACAGGTATGCGGGGAAGCAGTGTGTGACGTCAAACCGTTACTTGAGCACAGTGCGGCACATAGCGTTACATTACTGGGGTTATTATATAGCAGGGCGTATGGGTGTCATTGTATGTATGGGGTTGTTTAAGGTAAATTAGTCCGTGATTGTGTTAGTTGTATATATGTCGGTAAGTGTTGGTTAATCCGTCTGTTTAGTTTTGTAAATTTTATTTAATCTTTATAAATCTAAGTCTGCCTTTGTTGTATCATCACATCCCTTTCTTTCCTCTCATATTTCATATCCCAGATTCCACATCCCCCTTTTTCTTCTCACATCCCACATCCTATCTTCTTATCTTATTCTACTGTCGGGTTGTGACATGGTTTCTGTGTGTCTGTTGTGCAAGTGTAAATATTAGATGGACACCTATTAGTGTTCTTTACACTAAGTTCACGGCACCTAGTTAGGACCATTAGTTTCACAACTTCAGAATAATTTGTGTTATTTAGTTTGCAGTTTTATTAGGGGATTTAGACGGAAAGGATTCTATTTGACGCTAAGGGCCGGGAACTCGGTAAGTGTTTGAACCTTTCTACCTGTTGACTGCTTTCATATGACCACTTGACCTCGACTTATCACTACAGTTACTTGTCTCTCCCATATGCGTGTGACTTGAGTTACATTTTAACAGTTTATAACTGCACTATGACATCGGCTCAGATTTATATTTAAAGGCTTTTACTTTTACTTGGACAACAGATCGGGTTTTCTTGCGTGTGTGTGTCCGTAGTCCGTGAATTCTTCCTGCTATAATAGCGGTACTATTCAGCCATTATTTGTCACCACTCTCTCTCTTTTGGCTAAATTATTAAGTTGCGTAATTTTCGCTTGTCAGAATTATTATTGTAAATGCACATTGCGTCCGCGCGACTGGCAATCGCGCCTTTCGTCCTATTGGTTTATTAGGGAGCTATTTGATCGCATTAGTTTGTCGTTTATACATATGTGCCCTTCGGGAGGTTTATTGCAAATTGTTAGGCAAGAACCCTGATAGCAAAATCGGCACATGTTTGGAGGTATTACGAAACAACATCGATTGATGATGTATTACACATTAATAAAACATTGATACAGCATTGATACATTTCACAGTATGTACACAGACTTACCGTTACACAATGTGTCTGTTAGGACCGCATTATGTACACAGACTTACCGTTACTAAATGTGTCTGTTAGGACGGCAGTATGTACTGTACACAGACTTACCGTTACACAATGTGTCTGTTAGGACGGCAGTATGTACACAGACTTACCGTTACACAATGTGTTTGTTAGGACGGCAGTATGTACACAGACTTACCGTTACACAATGTGTTTGTTAGGACGGCAGTATGTACACAGACTTACCGTTACTAAATGTGTTTGTTAGGACGGCAGTATGTACACAGACTTACCGTTACACAATGTGTTTGTTAGGACGGCAGTATGTACACAGACTTACCGTTACACAATGTGTTTGTTAGGACGGCAGTATGTACACAGACTTACCGTTACACAATGTGTTTGTTAGGACGGCAGTATGTACACAGACTTACCGTTACTAAATGTGTCTGTTAGGACGGCAGTATGTACTGTACACAGACTTACCGTTACACAATGTGTCTGTTAGGACGGCAGTATGTACACAGACTTACCGTTACACAATGTGTCTGTTAGGACCGCATTATGTACACAGACTTACCGTTACTAAATGTGTCTGTTAGGACGGCAGTATGTACTGTACACAGACTTACCGTTACACAATGTGTCTGTTAGGACGGCAGTATGTACACAGACTTAGCGTTACACAATGTGTTTGTTAGGACGGCAGTATGTACACAGACTTACCGTTACACAATGTGTTTGTTAGGACGGCAGTATGTACACAGACTTACCGTTACTAAATGTGTCTGTTAGGACGGCAGTATGTACTGTACACAGACTTACCGTTACACAATGTGTCTGTTAGGACGGCAGTATGTACACAGACTTACCGTTACACAATGTGTCTGTTAGGACCGCATTATGTACACAGACTTACCGTTACTAAATGTGTCTGTTAGGACGGCAGTATGTACTGTACACAGACTTACCGTTACACAAAGTGTCTGTTAGGACGGCAGTATGTACACAGACTTACCGTTACACAATGTGTCTGTTAGGACGGCAGTATGTACACAGACTTACCGTTACACAATGTGTTTGTTAGGACGGCAGTATGTACACAGACTTACCGTTACACAATGTGTTTGTTAGGACGGCAGTATGTACACAGACTTACCGTTACACAATGTGTTTGTTAGGACGGCAGTATGTACACAGACTTACCGTTACTCAATGCGTTTGTTAGGACGGCAGTATGTACTGTACACAGACTTACCGTTACACAATGTGTTTGTTAGGATGACAGTATGTACACAGACTTACCGTTACACAAAGTGTCTGTTAGGACGGCAGTATGTACACAGACTTACCGTTACACAATGTGTTTGTTAGGACGGCAGTATGTACTGTACACAGACTTACCGTTACTCAATGTGTCTGTTAGGACGGCAGTATGTACTGTACACAGACTTACCGTTACTCAATGTGTCTGTTAGGACGGCAGTATGTACACAGACTTACCGTTACACAATGTGTTTGTTAGGACGGTAGTATGTACACAGACTTACCGTTACACAATGTGTTTGTTAGGATGGCAGTATGTGTTTTGATTATTGAGAGGCAGCAAATATAACTGTTGCCAGGGTATCAGCAATTTATTTTGCGATAATAATATTTGGCGAATTTTATTTAATATTTACTTGTCAACAAAATTGCACCGCCACAACTCCCTATCACCCATGACATTTGCTAGATCATCCGCATCTTTAAGGCCAGTGTCCTTTAAGATGCGTCTCAAGAAAGTCATGGGCTGTCCACCATGCTTATTCACTCCATGAGGCTGCCAAAGTACAAGATTATGCACTGGCTGGTCCTCACGGCGAAAGCAATGTCCTGCAAAGCGGAGGCGATTTTGTTCTAGTGTCAAGCTTGGGGGAACCAATGAGACACCTCCAATGTTATATAGTGTCTGGTTGGAGATGTGTGCATTGTACTTGACACAATGTACCCGGCGTAGCATTCTTGTGAATGTGCCATCCAGAGATTTGGTGTCCTCAGCAGTTAGAGCCCAGCATGGACTCCCGTAGAGGAGTACTGGAACTACTGCTGCTCTAAATAATCGGACCTTAAGTTTCCGATTAATTCTAGGTGACTTCCAAATCCTGGAAAGCCTATTCAAGGCTGCCCATGCCTTTCCCTTACGTATTCGAAGGTCCTCACCTGACTTCCGGATCCATGATCCCAGGTAACAGAAGTCGTCCACATGCTCAAGCATACCATCCTTTGCTTTGATCTTATGCTCATCCGATCAGAGACTTGCTGAGGACTTTCAAAGTTAACTGTCAGAATTTTGGTCTTTCTGGAGTTAATAAAAAGACCAACACTAGAAGCAGCATTTTCTAATGAGCTGAGGAGCCGCTGGGCTCCCTCTAATGATTCTGAGAGTACTCCTAAGTCATCAGCAAAGTCTAGATCAGTTATGTACTTGGCAGGATTTGCTCGACTTCTGGAGCCAGTAGGTGGAGTTATCATCACCCCATCATCATTATGATGATCTAAGGACATGCGTAGAACATAGTCAACCACAATAATGAACAAGAATGGTGCAAGTGTGTCTCCTTGGAGGACGCCCTATAACACTTCAAATGGTTCTGTGTCACCGTCAACAGTAGACACAAATGTTGTCGAACCATCGTATACTGATCTGATTGCTGCAATAATTTCATCAGGAATCCCATATAATGAAAGTATGCTGAACATACGTGAGCGAGAGACTGAATCAAAGGCCTTGAAGAAGTCAACAAAGATAACAGCCAGATGCCTGTCTTTCTTTTTTGATAACTCTTCAATTATCCTTCTAAGTGCCAAAATGGGCTCCATGGTCCCACGACCTTTACGGAACCCATTCTGATTTCCACGTAGCAGTCTCTCAATGGGATCCCTGATGCGATTTAATAGAATTCTATTGTATAGTTTTGCAGCAATCGAGATCAATGAGATTCCCCGAAAAGAACCATAGAGTGTTAGGTTCCTCTTCTTGGGAACTGGCACCAACTTATTTGTTTTCATTTCTTGTGGGACTCTTGTTGTACGGTACATGTCTACTATGATGGGATAGATGAGCTTTAAACACTCAGGTATTTTAAAGACCTCAGGGGGAACACCATCTACTCCACTGGCACGATTGGTCTTAATGCTCTTTGCAGCAGCCTTCACTTCTGCAAAGGAGATATCGCCAATGGGAATATCTGGGAGTACAGACTCAGACACTTTTACTTCTATAAAGTTATCAGGCAATACCATGTCATTATTGAGGAGCTTTTCAAAGTGGGCCTTCCAACCATTGAGGCGATCGGCTGGTGATTCAGCCTTAACCTTGGTGGTTGGTTGGCTTTTCCGCCCAGTAAGCAGATTGATCGATTTCCATGCCTGGGATGATTGCCTGCTGTCGTCAGCATCATTGATGGCATCAACCTGTTGGTTTATTAGCTCCTGTAGATTAACAGAGTACTGCCTGTTCAGGGACCTAGATGCAGCTTTAACTGCATTCTTGGCCGCTGTAGTCTGTTTGAGTCGGGACTCTTTCTGCGCCTTATGAAGGTCATTTCGGCACTTCTGAATTTTGTTGTCAGTCCAGGGGGGCCCTTTTCCTGTTTCGAGGGTATACAGGAACTGTTTCTGCAGCTGCTAACTTAACTGCTTCTGTAAAGGCAGTATAGCCCTCACAGTGATCTGCCGCCTCAGAGGCAAGAGCCTCATACCTGTTGCTCAGCTGTAGTGTGAAGCTGGATCTCACACTTGGCTGTTGCAACAGAGAGGACCAGTCATGCCGCGGCAAGGCAGATTTCGTTGTTCTGCTAGCACGCAGACTAAGTCTTACCTTGGCCACAATAAGGCGGTGATCACTGGAGAAGGGTCGAAGTGTAAATGCATTACAGTCTTGTATAGAGCTCCTGTATTTCCTACGAAACAGAATATGGTCTATCTGGGACTTGTGACCAATGGGTCCACTATGAGTCCATAGCTTTCCAGTTCGCTTCTTGAAATGTGTTTGTTAGGACGGCAGTATGTACACAGACTTACCATTACTCAATGTGTCTGTTAGGACGGCAGTATGTACACAGACTTACCGTTACTCAATGTGTCTGTTAGGGCGGCAGTATGTGCACAGACTTACCGTTACTCAATGTGTCTGTTAGGACGGCAGTATGTACACAGACTTACTGTTACTCAATGTGTTTGATAGGATGGCAGTATGTACACAGACTTACCGTTACACAATGTGTTTGTTAGGATGGAAGTATGAACACAGACTTACCGTTACTCAATGTGTTTGTTAGGACAGCAGTATGTACACAGACTTACCGTTACTCAATGTGTCTGTTAGGACGGCAGTATGTACACAGACTTACCATTACACAATGTGTTTGTTAGGACGGCAGTATGTACACAGACTTACCGTTACTCAATGTGTTTGTTAGGACGGCAGTATGTACACAGACTTACCGTTACTCAATGTGTCTGTTAGGACGGCAGTATGTACACAGACTTACCGTTACTCAATGTGTCTGTTAGGACGGCAGTATGTACACAGACTTACCGTTACACAATGTGTTTGTTAGGACGGCAGTATGTACACAGACTTACCGTTACTCAATGTGTCTGTTAGGACGGCAGTATGTACACAGACTTACCGTTACTCTATGTGTCTGTTAGGACAGCAGTATGTACACAGACTTACCGTTACTCTACCGAGGTCTACCTGGGACGGCAGTATGTACTGTTGCTTTGCCAATACAACCAACTCTATTAATTCCTTCTGTTCTGTAGTCAGACTGACTGGAGGTTCGTCTACACTCGCTACAGATAGCGGGCTCGGGCCACCTCCACTCGATCCATTACTCGTCGTCTAAAAATATAAAAATTTCTAGGTAACAACAGTAACTGTCCGTGTAGCTTATTACATCATCCTACCTATTCTCCCTAATTATGCGTAATGACGTGGCCCGTCAGAAAGGGGTTAGAATTATATTACTGTAAGAATGTTGTTAGTGTCTTCGCATTCCATTCTGCTCATTATGCCCAGTAAAGACCGCACAGTAGGTGCCAGTTAGCATAATTCTTGTTAATCTAAAGATGACCAGATACTGTAGTGCAGTATTAGCTATAGCTACCGGTAGGTGGTGGTTGGTAGTATGCTCTGTAGGCCTATCGTTATTGACTGCAGTAGTTATTTATGTATCGTAGCGTATGTTTGGTGGTGTGTAAATTGAGTTTACTGTCCCGGTTCTGCATACCGGTATCTTAACTAACTGCCACATATATATATATATTATTATTATATTTCTCGATATTGATGATTAACAATTGGTAGCAGAGCGTTGTGAATTTATATTTGCGTAGCAAGCGAAGAAATTAATGCGAAGTAGTTAATTAAAGGGATAATTTAGCAAGCGACAATTTACGATAATTTGTGTCAGAGGTTAGTGTTTTAGTTGTTTAATTTCAGCGTTTAGTGTTTAGTACATGCAGTCATGACAGCCCCCAGTCCGTCAACGACAACCTTCAAAATAAACCCTCCAACATTTAATTCCGCCAGTAAGTCATATGAGCGATACAAGCAGGAGTTGCTCGCATGGAGAGAAATTACAGATTTACCAAAACCTAAACAAGCGATAGCTATTGCTCTCTCCTTTCCAGACAATGATACCTCGAAAATACGCGAGAAAGTTTTTGATGAAATTCCATTGGATAATTTAAAGTTGGTCGATGGGTTTGACACTCTTGTTAGATTTCTCGATCTGAAACTTGGGAAAGACGACCTGGAAGACTGTCTGGAGAAATTTGAAGATTTTGAAGATTATTTCAAATCTCAATCAGAAACAATTTTTGAGTATATATCAAACTTCGACCAAAAATATCAACGAATAAAGAAGCATAACATCGTACTTCCTGCCGCAGTTTTGGCTTTCAAGTTAATTCGCAATTCGCGTGTTTCTAAAGAGGAGAAGTTGCTTGTAATTACCGGTTTAGATTATACAAGGAAAGATGAATTATATGATCAGAGTCAAAAATCACTGAAGAAGTTTATTGGCAAATCCATGACATCTGATTCCACTACAACTTCAAATCCGGCAATAAAACTAGAACCGCTATTCTTGGCAGAGAATGAGGAGGCATTGGCAGCTGCGGGCTATTATCGTGGCCAGGGATATCGGGGGTTTAGAGGCGCTGGTGGAACTCCAGGTGGAAGTAACTACTTCAATTCTACAAGACGAAATTATGTACCTTATAAGCCTAGCAATCTCGGTTCTTTTCGATCGGGTGTTAATTATCCAGGCGGAGGTGGGAACATTAGATCAAATTTGGTTCAAGAGAGGAAGGTTAACCCATCAGGTACTGACGGCCGTCCGCTTACTTGTCGATGTTGTGGTTCGTTTCGTCATCTAATAAAAGATTGCCCAGACACCTGGGAAAACATCGCGAAGGTGAATATAACAGACAATGAAAACCATGGAATAGATTATGATAATGAACAGCCACTTTATTTTGATGAATCTGAAAATGTCTTGCTTAGTGTATTTGCTTCATCCAATGAAATGTGGCAGTTGGGGATCGAAGCAACAAATTGCGCAGTTTTAGATAGTGCTTGCACTAGTACAGTATGTGGTGAGAAATGGCTTAATACTTATCTCTCCTCTCTTAATGATGATGACAGAAAACGTGTTGCATTTAATTCCAGTAAAAAAATGTTTAAATTTGGAGCTGGTTCCAAACTTGCTTCAAAGGGGGAGTATGTCCTTCCCGCAGTGATTGCAGGCAAGAACGTTTCCATCAGAACAGATATTGTTGATTCTGAAATACCTCTTCTACTATCCAAAACATCTATGAAGAGAGCCCAAATGAAGATCGATTTAGAGACTGATACTGCAGAAGTTTTTGGTAAAGTTATAGCTTTGAACATGACATCATCCGGTCATTATTGTCTTCCAATTAGTATTCCAGCTGAGGAGAATATGATTTTTGCTGTTGATTTTAATGGCCTTGAAAAATGTGAATTACACAAAGTTTTATTAAAAATACATCGACAGTTTGCTCATCCTTCATCAGTGAAGTTTATTAACTTATTACAAGATGCCGGAGTCTGGAAAGATTCATTTTCAGACATTGTAAACAATATTACAGATAATTGTGATGTCTGTAAGCGATTCACAAAGACACGCCCAAGACCTGTTGTTGCTTTGCCTATGGCAAATAGATTTAATGAAGTAATCGCAATTGATTTAAAGGCATGGGAATCAGAATGGATTTTGCATATGGTTGATGTATGGTCCCGATATAATATATCTGTATTTGTTTCAAACAAGAAGACGTCTACAATTGTTGATAAGATTATGCGAAATTGGGTTGCATATTTCGGTACTATGGGTGCAATTATGTCCGATAATGGTGGTGAGTTCAGTTCCGATGAGGTAAGGGAAATTTCTTCAATATTGAATGTTAAAGTTCATACTACAGCTGGTTACAGTCCATATCAGAATGGATTATGTGAAAGAATACATGCAATCACTGACTTTATGTTGAAGAAACTCAAGGAGGATCAAAGCAAAGTTGCTGTGGAAATATTACTACCATGGGCCAACATGGCTAAGAATTCACTCCAAATGTGGAATGGTTATACGAGCAATCAACTAGTTTTTGGCCAGAATCCACAAATTCCCTGTCTTATGTTTGATGCGCCTCCAGCTTTACAAGGTACTACTTCCAGTGAAATATTTGCTGGTCACCTTAATTCCCTTCATGCTGCTAGGAAAGCATTTATTGAATCTGAAACTAATGAGCGTCTACGTCGAGCTCTGCGTCATAAAATTCGCATTTCAGAGCAAATATTTCATAATGGTGATTTGGTATATTATAAACAAGATGGTAAAGACCGTTGGCTAGGTCCAGCGAAAGTAGTCTTCCAAGATGGTAAGGTGGTTTTTATAAGACATGGTGGTGTATTTTTACGTGTGGCACCAAACCGGCTACTACCTGTTTCATCGACCCAAGATCAGCCTGCTACTTCTGTAAATAATGCTGATGATACCGCTACTACTAGTTCTGTCACAGAAGTGAAGGGTAATACTAATACTATTCTTACAGAAAGTTTTTCTGCAAGTGGTGATTCTCATTCATCCCCTGAAAATGTGGTGAAAGAACAACCAATTCTAGATGACACATCTACCCCAAATTCAATAGTCTCTGTTAAAAATTGTTCCAACTATAAACCTAAGGCTGGTGATAATATTGAAGTCCGTAATGATGATTCCAATGAGTGGATTCCTGTTAAAATTTTGGGTCGTGCCGGAAAAGCTACAGGAAAATTTTCAAATTGGTATAATGTGGAGGAAGATAACGGTAATAAGCATAGTTTCGATCTTTGCACTAAAGAATGGAGAGCTATCAATGATGTTGATTTTTTAAACGATGTGAATTTGGTTATTATTCCAAAAAACCAGCATTCAACTCCAGATTGTCTAAATGCTAAGCAAGTTGAGCTCCAAAAACTTATTGATTATGAAGTTTATGAAGAAGTTCCATACGACAACCAGCAATGTATAAGTACAAGATGGATTTTATGGTACAAGGGGCAGGAGATCCGTGCTCGCTTAGTGGCTAGAGGTTTCGAAGAAAACATGAAACTTGCTACTGATTCACCAACTATAGGTAAATATACAATGCGAATAATGTTAGCTATTATAGCTAGTAAAGGTTGGACCTTAAAGGCCACTGATATAAAATCGGCCTTTCTACAAGGGAAGACACTGGAGCGGGATTTATATTTACTTCCTCCTAAGGAAGCAAATGTATCTGATAACATGGTATGGCGGCTCAAGAAATGCCTGTATGGATTAAATGATGCAGCTCGCCAATTTTACATTAGTGTTGTGGAAAAACTTACTGCTCTCGGATGTCTCAGATCACCACTAGATCCCGCATTATTTATATATCACGACAATCAGAATAATGTTGCTGGAATACTCTGTTCTCATATAGACGACTTTCTTCATGCTGGGGATGAAAGATTTGACAATATCATTTCTCAGCTTACACAACGATTTATTGTTGGTAAATCAGTACAACACGAATTCAATTACGTCGGATTTGAGCTAATTCATACAGTTGAAAACTTCATTGTTATTAATCAAAACAAGTATGTTAATGATCTTAATATACCCAAATTAGATTTCACACGCAATAAGAATGATAACTTATCCAACTCAGAACTGTCACTTTATCGATCTTTAGTTGGTAAATTAAATTGGATAGTCCATGGCAGCCGACCGGATTGGAACTTTGAACTTATTCAATTGAGTACACGTTTTAAAAACGCAATTTATGAAGATTTACTCCGTGTTTGCAAGATATTGCGAAAAATTCAGGTTTATATATAATATATATATAATATAATATATATTATATATAATATAAAAATTAGGTCAGGTCAGGTATTCTAGGTCATTGATCAAGAAAACTTGCCACCTCCATGCAGCATAAAGGAGGTGCCACCTGTAGCTGCATAGACCCTCTTACTAGGGCAAATCTGGTCCTGTAACTAGGACCCCCTTCGTTCTGGGATAAGGACGCCCTTGGTCCTGGATTAAGGACCCATATACTTGGCTGCAGGGGTATATGGCCTGACCAGGCAGATGGTGATCTACCAATGGCTGGTTAGGACTAGAGTGTTCTCATGTCCACTCTGAGAGCACTTCACTGCGACCTGCACCTGGCAGCAAGGGTACAGGGCATGACCCAGCAGATGAGCTGCAACAGCCAATGGTGGGTCATGTACGCCAGAGTAGATATGGGTGATGGGCCTCATATCTGACTCCATTGCGACACCCACCCTGTGGAATGGCAAACCAGGGTGTGGTATTTGCCCCGAGAGCTGACTCGGCAAAAAAGCACCCCCCAACCCCCACTATGGATTACATTAGCAATGCGGAGGTCCGGCCACTAGAGGCCAGTGGAATTACCGGACACAATCGGCTTCACAGGCGTCAGTTAACTCCTGACCGGCTGCCTGTCTCACCCCCTACTGGAGAGAGAGCAGCCAACAATTCTTTGAGTCCCTTTCCTGATGACCTTTCTGGCCCAAACCCTGGGTCACCAGGGAGGCCAGATTGTGATGGGGAGAGGGATTCTGGAGTTGGAGGCTACTCTCATGTTCCACCCCGACCAACAAAGCCATTGGTGAATCTGAGGCAAGTCACTAGACTAGCCTCAGTAAACACCCTAACACTCGGGTCCCCAATGCGACAAGGTGAGCTGACTGCCTTGGCAGATAAGCTCTCTCTTAGCGCAGTGGGTGTTCAAGAGCACCGAATGCAGACTGGACAGACTGATGAGGTTCTGATTAAGGACATGGGGGGCGGTTGGCGACTCGCCCTCGCGTCAGCAGATGATAGTGGCAATGGTGGAATTGGTCTATTGATGAATCCAACTGCACATGCAGCATTGGAGAAAATAGACCAAATCTCTAACCGCATCATCCGTTGCCACTTCTCATGTTCTGGAAGACTGGCTAAGAAGTTTCCTAAGGTGGTTCTGATTATGTGCTACTCTCCAACTAGTGTTGCCCCTGTAGAGGAGGTGGAAAATTTCTACCACAATCTACAAGCAGCTACTGATGGAGTGGATCAGCATGCATTCTTAACATTCCTGGGAGACTTTAATGCAAGTCTGCATCAATCACCTACATCGCCCTGGGTCTATAGCAATAGTGTTAACCGAAATTCTGTCCATCTTCAGGATTTTATCTCTGGAAATGGATTGTTTTCGGCTGGAACCCAGTTCAAGAAGCGAACTGGAAAGCTATGGACTCATAGTGGACCCAGTGGTCACAAGTCCCAGATAGACCATATTCTGTTTCGTAGGAAATACAGGAGCTCTATACAAGACTGTAATGCATTTACACTTCGACCCTTCTCCAGTGATCACCGCCTTATTGTGGCCAAGGTAAGACTTAGTCTGCGTGCTAGCAGAACAACGAAATCTGCCTTGCCGCGGCATGACTGGTCCTCTCTGTTGCAACAGCCAAGTGTGAGATCCAGCTTCACACTACAGCTGAGCAACAGGTATGAGGCTCTTGCCTCTGAGGCGGCAGATCACTGTGAGGGCTATACTGCCTTTACAGAAGCAGTTAAGTTAGCAGCTGCAGAAACAGTTCCTGTATACCCTCGAAACAGGAAAAGGGCCCCCTGGACTGACAACAAAATTCAGAAGTGCCGAAATGACCTTCATAAGGCGCAGAAAGAGTCCCGACTCAAACAGACTACAGCGGCCAAGAATGCAGTTAAGGCTGCATCTAGGTCCCTGAACAGGCAGTACTCTGTTAATCTACAGGAGCTAATAAACCAACAGGTTGATGCCATCAATGATGCTGACGACAGCAGGCAATCATCCCAGGCATGGAAATCGATCAATCTGCTTACTGGGCGGAAAAGCCAACCAACCACCAAGGTTAAGGCTGAATCACCAGCCGATCGCCTCAATGGTTGGAAAGCCCACTTTGAAAAGCTCCTCAATAATGACAGGGTATTGCCTGATAACTTTATAGAAGTAAAAGTGTCTGAGTCTGTACTCCCAGATATTCCCATTGGCGATATCTCCTTTGCAGAAGTGAAGGCTGCTGCAAAGAGCATTAAGACCAATCGTGCCAGTGGAGTAGATGGTGTTCCCCCTGAGGTCTTTAAAATACCTGAGTGTTTAAAGCTCATCTATCCCATCATAGTAGACATGTACCGAACAACAAGAGTCCCACAAGAAATGAAAACAAATAAGTTGGTGCCAGTTCCCAAGAAGGGCAACCTAACACTCTATGGTTCTTTTCGGGGAATCTCATTGATCTCGATTGCTGCAAAGCTATACAATAGGATTCTATTAAATCGCATCAGGGATCCCATTGAGAGACTGCTCCGTGGAAATCAGAATGGGTTCCGTAAAGGTCGTGGGACCATGGAGCCCATTTTGGCACTTAGAAGGATAATTGAAGAATTATCAAAAAAGAAAGACAGGCATCTGGCTGTTATCTTTGTTGACTTCTTCAAGGCCTTTGATTCAGTCTCTCGGTCACGTATGTTCAGCATACTTTCATTATATGGGATTCCTGATGAAATTATTGCAGCAATCAGATCAGTATACGATGGTTCGACAACATTTGTGTCTACTGTTGACGGTGACACAGAACCATTTGAAGTGTTATGGGGCGTCCTCCAAGGAGACACACTTGCACCATTCTTGTTCATTATTGTGGTTGACTATGTTCTACGCATGTCCTTAGATCATCATAATGATGATGGGGTGATGATAACTCCACCTACTGGCTCCAGAAGTCGAGGAAATCCTGCCAAGTACCTAACTGATCTAGACTTTGCTGATGACTTAGGAGTACTCTCAGAATCATTAGAGGGAGCCCAACGGCTCCTCAGCTCATTAGAACATGCTGCTTCTAGTGTTGGTCTTTTTATTAACTCCAGAAAGACCAAAATTCTGACAGTTAACTTTGAAAGTCCTCAGCAAGTCTCTGATCGGATGAGCATAAGCTCAAAGGATGGTATGCTTGAGCATGTGGACGACTTCTGTTACCTGGGATCATGGATCCGGAAGTCAGGTGAGGACCTTCGAATACGTAAGGGAAAGGCATGGGCAGCCTTGAATAGGCTTTCCAGGATTTGGAAGTCACCTAGAATTAATCGGAAACTTAAGGTCCGATTATTTAGAGCAGCAGTAGTTCCAGTACTCCTCTACGGGAGTCCATGCTGGGCTCTAACTGCTGAGGACACCAAATCTCTGGATGGCACATTCACAAGAATGCTACGCCGGGTTCATTGTGTCAAGTACAATGCACACATCTCCAACCAGACACTATATAACATTGGAGGTGTCTCATTGGTTCCCCCAAGCTTGACACTAGAACAAAATCGCCTCCGCTTTGCAGGACATTGCTTTCGCCGTGAGGACCAGCCAGTGCATAATCTTGTACTTTGGCAGCCTCATGGAGTGAATAAGCATGGTGGACAGCCCATGACTTTCTTGAGACGCATCTTAAAGGACACTGGCCTTAAAGATGCGGATGATCTAGCAAATGTCATGGGTGATAGGGAGTTGTGGCGGTGCAATTTTGTTGACAAGCCGGCACAGCATTCTTAAAAATGCAGCTGCAATGCAGCATGCCGATCCTAGTAGTAGTAGTAGCGAAAAATTCAAGAAGCTGATTGCTATGTTTTGTTTCCGAATCTAGAACATATTGTAAACTGGAAATTAATACTATATACCGATGCTGCTTTTGCTAATTTGAATGATGGAATAAGTAGCACCATGGCTTATATAATATTTTTGGTTGGCGCAAAAGGTTCTTCATGTCCTATTTCATGGAGTACCTCAAAAATCAAGCGAGTAGTTCGTTCTACTATTGCCGCGGAAGCTTTGAGTTTACAGCAAGGAATAGAACAAGCTATCTATATTCGCTCATTGATATTACAAATAATTGGATCAGGATCCCAATTGCCAATATTGGTTTTCAGTGATAACCGAAGCGTTATTGAGTCACTTCAATCTACAAAGATGGTGGATGACAAACGTTTAAGAATAGATATTTGCGCAATCAAACAATTTCTGGAAAATGGTGAGATCCAATCTGTCTCTTGGTGTCCAGGATCGAAACAAATGGCCAATTCCCTGACAAAGAAGGGAGCTAATGGTGTAGAATTGCTTCGTTCGATTACTACTGGAAAACTCTCTCCAATATAAACTTCTCATAAGTTCAACTCAAACTCTACTATATAATAAGACTTATTAAAAAACTCTCCAATATAAACTTTGTATATGTTCATATGTTCAACTCAAACTGTAATAGGACTTATTAAACAAAATAAAAATATGGGAGAGTTGTTAATCTAAAGATGACCAGATACTGTAGTAGCTGTGATAGCTACCGGTAGGTGGTGGTTGGTAGTATGCTCTGTAGGCCTATCGTTATTGACTGCAGTAGTTATTTATGTATCTTAGCGTATGTTTGGTGGTGTATAAATTGAGTTTACTGTCCCGGTTCTGCATACCGGTATCTTAACCAACTGCCACATATATATATATATTATTATTATATTTCTCTATATTGATGATTAACAATTCTATCTAATAATTTCTGTTATTTTGGGCATCACACATCCTTCTTTGAACGCTTTTATTATTACACCTCTGTATCTTATTTTATTGTTTTGATAAAGCAGCAGTATGCTGGAATTTATGATGATCGATATATTAAAATGGAAATTATCATTTAAAAAAAGTGATTCTTAAATAAGAATGAGTGAATGTCATTAATTTCACCCAATGATTCATGTAAAAAGGGATGCGTGTGCTGGGGGGGGGGGGGGGGGGGGGGGGGGCTTCTAAGTGAGATAATGGATGAGAATTCTGGTAAGGAAACTTGAAGCAGGATAGCGACTGTAGGGGAAGGGTGCGAAAAGGGAAAAAATTGGAGACGAACAGAAAACCCGCCCAACCATCCCACTTCACACTCACAAATATACAATAGTACTCAATATAAATAGCGATTAGATTATAATTCTTCTTAGATAGCAAAATAATAGTAAAGATAATATTTGTCTCCAGAAGTATTACATATACATCCATCTGCCGTCAGTTTAATACAAAGTGAATTTGCCTCAGAGCTACTGGATATTGGTTGGATATACACCAAATATAAACTAACGTCATTCGTATTGGTTTTATTTTGTCATTTTGCAAATTATTTTTACACATTTATTGCTATTGTAATAAATAGTTATAAATAATATTTTAATACTCAAATTTTAATGATTCGGCCCATTAGTTATTAAACTATTATTCACTGCTGCTGTCAAAATAATAACAAGGCCGGCCTATATACAATATGTAGTGGGGGGAGGGTGTAAAAGCTTTTGCGGACATAACAAGTCATTTTTCTCTGCAATATACCGTGTAAGTGCTTTAGCGGACATAACAAGTCATTTTCTCAGCAATGTACCGTGTAGGTGCTTTAGCGGACATAACAAGTCATATTATGCCGCAATGCGCTTAATACTCTAAACGATGGTAGTTCAGATGACGAAATCTGTCAGCTGATTTCCTGTCGATGTGGAACCTCTCTTTGTTCAGCTCGCTCAGCCAATCAGAGCGATTTTCAGTTTATGTTGAACAAGGGCCTATGGAAAACTGCGTAATGCATGTCAGTCTTTGTTTTTTATCTTTTCCTGAGCCTAAGAACACCGGCTTAGAATTCTTCTGTGCTTCTGTAGAAGTTTCAGACTTGGCCTAAAGATCTGATGGCTTTGATTACGGAACGTAAATCTATTATCAATGCACTATGAACTGAGCACTGCATTTACTGTTTTTATACGTAACACATACTGATTGTTCACCGCATTATTTTACTGTTTGTTATCAATTGTGGTAATATACCACAATTGATAACAAACAGTAAAAAATTGGATATGTTGTTATATTTGGAAGAATACCGATGAATAATCATAAAACCCCCAATCTTCTTGATTACTGAAGGTAAGAGGAACAGGTTACCGGTAGCAACTGCGACTTACATTATAGTGGTTTTTGTGTGAATTAAATGCTATTTCATAATCCCTACATGTGTCAGTTACAATCTTCCTTATATATGATCAAATTCAGTGACGGTCGGCAGATCAGCGTGAAGTAGTGTGAAGTCGTGTGAAGTAGTGTGACAGATAATAAAGCATCTCCTAAAGAATGCGCCATTTACGAAACTCATTAGCCATCTAGTTGTGATTAGTATAAGTCATAACTCTGTTTTTATACTTAAAGCGCCACGTCCTAAAGGAACTGTTAATATTTCCTCGAAAGTGAATAATATTGTCAGAGATTATATAGTAACGATCAATCGAATAATACAGTAGGTCTACACCGCAATAAGGTCAAAGCATCCGAATCTAGTCTCCCTTAACCGTGGGTGAATGATCACGCACTGACTGGCTTCGGCAGATGTAACTTCAGTACATTAAATAATTAGTCTAGGCAGAGTCGATTTATAAACAAAAAGACACCTAAAATTGGCAGGTTAAACTTCTAAAGGTCTGAAAGCGCGAACAATAATAGATTGTACAGTTTCTTTATTGCAACGTAGGCAATAAAGTCAAACGTACCGGTCGACCGGTTAGCTGTAGGCCTAACTGCCCGACTACCCGAACCGGTACTTACCTGTACAGCAGTATTATTCGATTTTGATAATTATATACCGGTAGGTCTTGATATTTAATCAGGGACTGCAGCCCTGGTTTTCTATTGGGATTTTACTTATTTCTGTCAGTTTTATTTATCTGTAAGTGTAATACTGAGCAGAAGGCGTGTAAGCCTGCTCAGATTGTATAAATAATTTGTAGGCTGGATTGTTGTCTGGCTGTTGTTAGGTCTGAAGAGATTGCAGTGTGTGTAGAGTGTATGTCCGATAAAGTACTAGTTAGGAAGGTGGGGGCATCCAGTGTTGTAAGGTAAATCCCCCCCGAAAGAATAAGTCGTACTACTCGGTTAGAACGCATACTAACTAACCATTTCGGAGTCTGCATATACTGTAGTTTATTTAGGCATGATAGTAGTCTGCCAGCATTTGGTCTGTATTTTGTTTGTGTAGTCTGCACGGGTAGCGTAATATTTATTATTCAGAGTTTATGCGATTATTCGCAACCATCATGACCACAAGTGGTTAATAGGCACGTTAGCTCTGCTCTGGTTGGCTGCGGTAATTAACTTCTAGGTAAGGACACTCCGGGTACATAACGTAGTACTTATAGAGCTGTAGAGCTAAAGACTATAAGTCGTCAGACGGTGGTATTTTCTTATCCTGACAACGCAATATATTTACTACTGCTTAATTATTTTCAAATACCGTAGTATCCTGTCCGTTTGTAATTACCAGAAATTCTAACTCCTTATTAGGCTGGTTTGTAGATTTCTTATAAAAATCACCCTAAAAATTGTACGTGTAACTTGTTGTTGTTTATTTAGAGATTATAATTTCAAACAGTAATTGTACGTAATTTGTAGTAATAAGTAACTTAGTAAAGTATAATTATTTGTTTTAGTGTCCAATAAGTAGCACTCCACTGAGAGCGTTCAGCTTCTGTGTAGTGACTCCTTCCCAGAAATAATAACATTTATTTCAAACATTGTCAAAAACCCATTGTACGGGTATATATATATTATAAATCAACTCAAACCGATTTATAAAATAGTAGGCCTGTTATACATCAATTAGGTCTTAATATCAGTTGGGCTACTGCTTAATAACAGTATTAAAGTAAAGAAAAGTAACCCTAAAATTCAAAAATTCAGTTATTCTAAAATAATTAACATTACCGGTATTCCCAGTAGGCTTATTATATATACATTTATATAAATTTAGGCTGAAATTATACCGGTATTTTGTAACTAATCCTGGTCTATATTAATACTTATATTGTTATATATGTACTATAAGTGTATGCTGTATACCAGTATTTACCATAGGCTTATTGTATTTATTTCTATAAATTTCGGCTGAAATTATATACCGGTATTCTGTGACTAATTCTAGTCTGTAATCATACTTATATATATACTATAAGTGTATACCGGTCTTCTAATATATTATATATATCACATTACACTGAGTAACGGTATCAGTAATTAATTACTAGGCTTACAGTTGACACTGGATTACTAGACTTACTTTAACTGTCGTTATAGTAGTAGGCATTTAACTGTACAATCAAACATGGCTGACACAAAGCAAACTCTGTCAGATAGTCTCCTAGAAAGAACAGTCTGCGACTCAGACAGGAGTGCAGAACATCTTAGACCAAAGTCCAAGTCCCCTCCTACTGTGAGAAAGGTCATCCCTCCAGTAGTAGTATCAGACCCTAGGCTAGTCCAACACCGTAGGTCCATTATAGGCACTCGGGCTCAAGTCAAGCGGGACCAAGAGGCAGCTGTTAAACAGCAGCAACACCCGAACCGAGAACTTATTTCTCAGCGGCCCGATAGCTCCAGTAGTTCAGATACTGTAGAGTTGACACCCGAGCACGGAACAAAGATGGCAGAAGCAGTTTATTCGGACCCACTTCTCATTCTTCCTGAAGCCGTACTCACTAGGGTATTGATTGCGGTGGAGGAACATCAAATCGATTGGGCGAGAAGTAAGCGATCGACCAAGGACAGTTATGCGGGATACACAAAGGAAGAACTGGAGTCTATTGTCGAGACTCAATGGAACTTCCCCGGACCCGGACTCCCGTTTAACTTATCGGAAGCTGCCTGGGAGGACTTATATAGGATGGGAGTGACAAAGGACACAAGAGATCCAGCTGTGTGGAAGAGGTCGGCAGCAGGATATGTACAGGGATTCTTCAGCTCTTTGGAGCGATTAGAGGAACAACTGTTTCAACATCCCCAAGGACCTCAAGAGCAGGGAGAGCTGCTTTATCAAGTTCGAGAACGAATCCTAAGAATCAGACTAATCCTTTTGGCCTTTGAGGAAGCCTCGAAGAGAAGCCAAGACACGTCGTTGCAAGTTGCCATAAAAACCTGGTTCCAACGGGTGAGTCTTAAAGTCCAAGGAACGACCCAATGGAAAATTCAGCTAACTGAGCGCTCGACCCACAGAGAATCAACAGACGCTACCTTTTCTCAGGTGGAAAGCGAAGTTACATCCGAGAGACCTCAGAAGAAGGACGCCATTGACATCTATCTGTCGGACTATCAACGATTTATAGGTGACAAAGAGCTAAGGAGACGGCTATCTGGACTTTGCCCTAATAGTGAGGGAGCCAAGTTTGTGTTAGACTCATTAGATGCGGAAATGTTAGCCGCGGACCAGGCTAAATTTGATGAAAACATCCTCATCACTAGGGTCCAAGGAGAGCAATTGAAGAAAAAACGGATAGAAGACAGAAAGGCAGCGGCAGCGGCAGAAGCTGAAAGAAAAGCGGCAGCGGCAGCGGCAGAAGTGGAAAGAAAGGCGGTAGAAGCGGAAAGAAAGGCGGCAGCTGCAGCGGCAGAAGTGGAAAGAAAGGGGGCAGAAGCGGAAAGAAAAGCGGCAGAAGTGGAAAGAAAGGCGGCAGCTGCAGCGGCAGAAGTGGAAAGAAAGGCGGCAGAAGCGGAAAGAAAAGCGGCAGAGGCAGTGGTAGAAGCAGAACGGAGGGCATCTGAAGAGACAGCCCAACTAGATTTGGAAAATCTTCAAGTGATGCAAGACTACTTAAATAAACAGAGAACAGCTAGTCAGATGCAGATGATAAGTCGATCTACTCCCAAGAGACAGGGATTTACATCATCTGATGAAGGCGATACAACAGATCCTGAAGGTGGAGGAAATAGATCTCGTTCCATCAGACGTAGAAGAACGCCACACCATCAGAAATTGCTTAATTTGCCCCCAGCTGTGAGAAGGCAACTAGCTAGTGTAGACTTAGGTAGTGCAGAACCCACAGACCAAATTATTAGAGTAGAAAGACTCCCTACTATAGTAGATGAGCCTGAAATAATTGGGCCCGTTCTCAAAGCCACCCCCTCTGTGATAGAGACCCCTGTACTTCCAGAACCTAACTCTAAATTCCCTTTGCACAGTACTAAACTACCTGTGCCCAGTAGAATAGCCCCTGAATCAGTCCCCATCCTGGACGCCGAGCGAGACATCAATGATTTGTCGCCTGTCGTCCCTCGTCTACCCGCTACTATGTTGGTGGCCCCCGCTTCGGCAGTGGGGTGGGTGGATGAGGGATGGCGGGAGATGGGTCTCTTGCTCGGGCAGCTGAGGGAACACCGTGTGTGTTCCTCCCAGCAGGTCCGGGAGTTGGAGGGGACTGTTCAGCAGTTAAAGGGAACAGTAAGATAATGTAGGTTAGAGTTGCAAGAAGTGCAGCAGAGTATCGCGTTAGAACGCGATAAATTGGTAAATATACAAAGGGGTATACCACCACCCCCTGTAACAATGTGTCAACCTGTTAGGTCTGAAGTATTTCATGCGCAAGGTGTGGAGCCTACACGCATCTATACTGCTAGTGAAGTAGAAACTCCTATAGTAAACCCTATTAGGGATAATTGTAAACCTGTTGATAATGATATTCCATATAGAACTGATCATAATCCGAGAAATTTATATACCGATAACTCGATATTAAATAATACGATGGCCCAAGAAAGTTTTACGCGTCAAATGGCTAGAACCGAAGCCCGTCAAGCAGTAAAGGTGGGAGAGATAGTCAAGTTCAATGGAGATGAGATGAAATGGTCACCTTTTAATGAATATTACAAAGATAACATACAGAACTCTGTACTATCTAACGGAGAGAAACTTAGATTCCTCATCGAGTGCTTGGAAGGATCTCCCAAGTTAATGGCGTTAAAGTTTATTGGATCCCGATGGATTAAGACAAATTTGGGATACACTAAACATCAGGTATGGTAATAGGACTAACATAGCTAGGTATTTGTATGCGAAATTAGTAGCGCCCCGAAAGTTTTTTAGCAGCGGGATTATAGAATTTTCCGATGAGATCCAGGAAATATGTAGACAGTTAGATTGGCTAGGTAAGTCTCATGAATATCAGAGTTCTATTGTTATTGGAGCCGTAGCATCTACCTTGCCAAAGGGTGGAGTGGGTACTCGTTGGGACAAAAGAGTTCTCTATATGATGGAACAACAACAAAGAGACCCTACTATGGATGATCTCATGTCATTCTTAAATGGAGAGGTAAAATTACAACTCCTAAAACAGTCCCGAGAGAAGACACCGGAAAACAAGGTAAGTGAAAAACCCGTTTCTAGGAGAAAGGTAACACCAGTGTGTTATACAGATGACGGCGAAAGCCAAACCTCTCAAGAGGAAAACAGCGGGAAAGACACCGAAAGATCTTACTATGTCAACAAAGCACCTAAAGACGTAAGTAAATTTAAGTCTCGAACCAGTGACAGGAGAGAAGAGGTAACAAAAACTCCTCCTACGTCCCCTAAGAGAATTCATGGAAGAAAGCCCGAGGAAAGAACGAGTGTGCACAACACTACCCAAGGTAAAGTAAGTAATATCAAACCAAAATGTGCATTGTGCGACGGGCCCCATCGTTTAAGTGTGTGTGATAAATTCTTAAAGAAATCCTTAAAGGATAGACGCGAAGTCACATGGGATAAGCGGTTGTGTTATAATTGTCTCAGACAGGGACACCAAAGGCGAACCTGTTACTCCGACGCGAGGTGTGCTAAGTGCGGCGCGAAACATCATATCTTGCTGCACACCAAATTTGAAAGAAACAGCCCGAGTCAGGTAAGTGAGTCCGAACTACATGTCCAATTCAGTGATGTGAATGACACAGACCACAGTTCTGAGATGGAAGGATTTTACACGGACGAATTCTCCGACAAAAACGAATCCTGTTATATGATAAACACCGTGGTGTATCGAGCACTTACGTATGAGACTGAAACCAATAACGAAGTGCACCCGGTTATTCCTGACCGACAACCATCTTGGAAAGCGCCAACTTCCAACGTCGGAATCCGGGAATTCCCCGTAGTTCAGCTAAGAGTCCATGGATCAGGTAAGAGTTTTATAGTCAACGCCCTCCTGGACTCCGGCAGCACAGGAACATTCATCGACAAAGAACTAGCCGAAGACATCTTTGCAGGACAACCCAAGTTCCGAACTAAGTTGAACCTTTCAGGAATTATGCAGGTTTGGAAATCTACAGTAGCTACAGACTACTATGTAGGCGCGTTGTCCACTCCCCAGGATGAACTAGGAGAACACAGTATAAGGTCAGTAAAAATGGTGGCGATAAAGAACTTTGCTACCAGCCAAGTGGAACCTTATAACTGGGATGAAGACGATTCACCCAGCAGCATGCGATACCTAGATTCAACACCGACTACCCAGGGGTACAGATACTCATCGGCCAAAATGCGCATGAGGCGCTTGAGACATTAGAGAAACGGCCTGCTCGACCGCAACCATTGCAAACCTATGCGGGAAGAACAAGAGTAGGTTGGTACTTCACTGGACCTTCCCATAGGGCACTCATGGAAAGGCTACCTAAAGACCAAGTCCATCAGGTGAGTGAATGGGAAGAAGAAATCAGTGAGGGAGACACCACACCTGAGGGAACACCATACTCCTCAGATAATGACGATATTCATCAACTATTCGACGAGGAAAACACAATCGATCTCCTCACAGAAAACGAAACTTGGCAAAACCAAGTGAACCTGTGTCATCTCATCCATCTGGGTGGACAAGTCGATTACAACGACGAACTGAATGAGGTGATAGATCGATATAACGCGAAGATTCGCGATGAACACGCCGTATGATTCTTCACTCAAGAAGCTGTAGAGCCTAATTCCTATGACAAAGCACTATCGGTCGAGGAGGAAAGAGCCAAGCAGATCCAGGAAACGACTACACGTTTTCTTAAAGATCAAGGTAGGTATGAGATTGGTCTGCCATTCCAACGGCGAGAACCCAACTTTATAAATAACCGACCCTTGGCGGAGAAGAGAATCGCGCAACTACATCGGCGCCTTACGGCAAATGCTTCAGCTAAAGAGATGTACAAGACCCAGCTGAAGAAATTCATCGATAAGGGATATGCGGAGCGAGTACCGGAAGAAACACCCATAACTGAGAGAACGTACTATCTAACACATCATTACGTTCCCAAACCCGGTAAACCCAACGAAGTCCGTGTAGTATTTGACGGCTCCGCCCTTTACATGGGCCAATCCCTTAACTCTGAGTTGTTGCCGGGACCCAACTTACTCCAATCCTTGTTGGGAATACTCTTAAGATTACGGCAATATTTGATCGCCTTCACTTCGGATATAGAAGGCATGTTCTTACAAGTCAAGGCGCTGGATAGGGATCGAGACAGCCTACGATTTCTGTGGTGGCCTGAAGGAGACCTCAACCAAAAACCGGTGGACTACTGGATGACCATCCAAGCTTTCGGGATCGTCTCGAGCCCCTCGAACGCTTGTTCAGTAGTGCGTACCACTGCTGATGACAACCGAGATGCCTTCTCTAAAGCGGTTATCGACAACATCAAACGGGTTATATACATGGACGACAATTTAAAGTCCCTCCCATCAGTGGAAGAAGCCATTGATGTCACCAAGGGAATGGTAGAGTGCTTGAAACGTGGTGGGTTTCGACTAACCAAATTCACTAGCAACTCCCGTGAGTTTCTGGAATCGATCCCGGTAGAAGACCGAGGAGTTAAAGATCTGGACCTAATCAAGGACGATCTTCCAGAAACCAAGACGCTTGGTTTGAAATGGGACACGGAAAGAGATATCCTGTTTTTCCAGCTGAAACAGCGAGATAATCCAGTTCGAACTAAACGGATTTGTTTAAGTATCCTGAGCACTTATTTCGATCCATTGGGATTTATTAGCCCAGTTATATTGGTTGCTCGGAGTTTAGTACAACAAATGTGGCTTGAAAATCTCTCGTGGGACAATCCACTTAAGGGAGAACTACTAAAGAAGTGGATGAAATGGGAAGATTCTTTACCATCCATCGAGAACTTTACGATTTCCCGTTCATACTTTGGTCACATTCTCCCCACGTATTCCTATCAACTCCATGTATTTGGAGACGCCAGCGATATGGGAATAGGTATAGTAGCCTACCTGAGGGTTGAAACTCCGGATGGAATTAAAGTCGCCTTGGTCACCTCTAAGGCCTTAATAAACAACAAACTACGAGTTCCTCGAGTGGAGTTAAAAGCGGCTCTATACGCTACAGCCATCGGCCGGAATGTAACAGAACAGATCGACCAATATAGTATAGTATATAACCAATGAAGTCTGTCAGTTTAGTGTCTTTGTTACCAACAGAGTAGCCATTATACTTAGTCGCACTAAAGTAGATCAATGGAGACATTGCCCTGGGACGATTAATCCAGCCGACATCGCCTCCAGAGGAGCAACTCCTCAAGAACTGATAGATACTCCGGACTGGTTAGGTGGACCCGACTTCCTCAGTAAAGAAGAAGATGAATGGCCTCCTCATCTTACCACTGCTGAGATTAGACAAGCCAAGGGAGCGGAGAAAGTCAAACCTAAAACCCGGACGAGTAAATCGAAGTTATTTAAACCTGTGATAGATCTGTCTGTACTACACATTTCCGGAGACGACGCTGTGGATCTAAACTTCCCCGCCACAAATAAATCCGTTGTGGAAATTAGAGAAAGAGACTGGAGATCTGGAACACCAGACGTTTCGCAGTGACTCTCACCCCTCCTGCAGAGAGCGATAATTCACTATAGTTCCTGGAATCGGCTTTGTAAGGCCGTCGCGTACTTGAAGCGATGCTTCCATCATCACTACGCCAGGAAGAAGATCGCTAGTGATACCGCTCCACAAACATCTGCGCAGGTCCATGCTATTAAAGATCTTCCCAAATACAAAGTATCAGATAGGTTTCTGACGGAGAAGATCAGTTACCAGGAGCATGAAGAAACCAATAAGCAGATACTGAGACTCCTGCAATGCTATGAAGATTCCGATAAGTATTTCCTGTTGTTGAGAAATCCACAGATGCGCTTAAGGGATCGTTTCTCTAGCACAATGATACTAGTACTACTACTACTACTAGGATCGGCATGCTGCATTGCAGCTGCATTTTTAAGAATGCTGTGCCGGCTTGTCAACAAAATTGCACCGCCACAACTCCCTATCACCCATGACATTTGCTAGATCATCCGCATCTTCAAGGCCAGTGTCCTTTAAGATGCGTCTCAAGAAAGTCATGGCCAACAAACATCTAGGGACTCCCCAATGTAACCGCGTCTGGAGTGGGTGTGTGACTACATTATTTTATATTTGTTTTTATTATTTTTATATTTATGTATGTATTATTACGTAATTTTATTATAATCGTTTTCTTTAATTTTATTTTAGTAGAATGTTATTTTAGCGATTATTTAGTAGATTAGTGCAATATATATTAGTGTTTATTACTTAATTACTTCTATTATATATTTAGTGCAACGGCGAGAAATAATTCTTTTTCTCTTTCCTTACTGTCCGTATCATATTATAAATACGTGACTACAGTAAGATGAAATGTCCGTACTTATTAAAGTACAATAAAGCTCCTACTATACTCAAGTATTATTGGTAAGTAGAGTATTAGGAATGCAAAGTTCAGATCCTCGTGTCTCAGCTAAACCAAGCTCTGGGTAGACCTTGGAAACGACTTGCCTCTTCTCACTGACATTGCTTCTTGCAATATTGCTCTCATACCGTATATTAAATAATACATATAGTAGCGTGATGTCCCTTTAACAGTAGCGTAAAACGCAAAATAAATCTGTTAAACCCTTTGACCATCTTTAATTCTAGTCGATTAAGATATCGCGGCACCCACCGATATACTTGAAAGACAAAATTCTAGAATCAGTGGTTAACGTCCCCAGACAAGTTCTGGAATAATTTGGTGCCCATCTTAAATATTAATTAGTTAATATTTACAAAAATCTAGAAATCCAAAATCTGTTAGAACACAGATCCTTTGAAATTCTAGTCGATTAAGATATCGTAGCACTTACCGATACTCTTAAAAGGACAAAATTCCTAGAATTAAGGATCCTAGTTCCCAGACATGCTCTGGAATAAAATTGTGTCTATTTTAACATTAAATAATAAAATTTACGGGAATAAATTTAAATTCATATCCTCTCATGAATTTGATAAATTGTCATTTTATACAATTTATAACATTCCCAAAATTCCATAAATTAATAGATCATGGGAGCGGAGATTCACCCTATTAAGTGTATTAGTGTGCGAGAATCTCCAATATAGTGTCAATAGCCGATAAAATTCATAAAATCATGTATAAAGAGGAATATTGACAATTAAAGAATTACTATTAAATAGCATCCCAGATCTGTATGCATGAGAATTACCCTAATTCTACTGCTAGCTTTCCATAATGTCACCATAGCAACAACCACGCTAGAATTAGAAGCGAGTTAATATAAGCGAGTATAATATTGAATAACATAAGGAATAAATAGCACACTGCTAGTATCCAAGGATACATAATAATAACGTGGCATTCTGGAAGGCACTTGACTAACGGACAAATGACCCGAATGTGTGACAGAATGTGTACAATTTGTGACAGTTGCGTGGAATTTGTGCGTTTATAGGTGAATGTTACTACTAAAGTGTGTTTACAGTAGCGAGTCGCAGTTGTGAAAGTAGCCCTACCTCTGCAGTAAGAACCTGAAGTAAATCTGAGCCCTTGGGACGGACAGTGGAGTGACTCACGCTGGTATTGTTGTCGTTGTGTAGCTACTACGTTGGCGAAAGGCACATCGGCGACAGTACATCAGCGTTGAGGATCTTGCGCTGTCCGGGGGCATTGAGGGGTAGGCAGCGACAACCGCTGGCCTAAATATAATTAATTATAAATTCGATAAACTCATATAGCAGCTGTGACTGAGATGATGAAGGATGATCTTGGTATCAGGGAGCGATATACCCTACCATTGCAAGCGTTTGTTGATAGTTTAATACGCGGCGACGCTAGTCCAACTACTACGGAGGACGATGGTCGTTATATCGAACCGCTAATGTCAAAGGAACAACTCACGCGTGAATTGAACTATAGAAAATTCACCGCTCGCTATACGCGTCGTAATGGTACGTATATGGACTTCTTAACTACTGGTCATCCTATCGATTTACACGATACGGACGATATCGACACCAAAAGGGAAATGGTCCTATTTAAATATCATACCCAGCGGAGTCGGAACGATAAACTGAGAATCGAACACGAAAATTCTTTTCGAAACCAACTCGAAAGAGAAGACTTTACAATAAAATTGGTATATTCTTTGCCGTAATTTTTTTCTTAATCTTTTGAGAAGGGGTTAACTTTTGGCCCCAAAAAAAATAAAAAAAAGGGCCAAAATAACGCGATATTTTTCGACCCTTAAAATTCGTAATTTTAACCCTTTCCAGCCCAGTGCTTTAAAATAAGTGTGGGCCAATGCTCCGTAAAATTGGAAAAATTGAAAGTTTTATTCAGAAATGTCCATTTTACTTTTCTTACACAAAATGATCTGTAGATTCCGAATTTCTGGATGATTTTTAATTTTTTTCAAATTTATCGATTTATTGATTAGTTATTGATTTTGATCAATTTATTTATCAATTAATTGATTTGTACAATAGTTTATAATTTAAAATAATTTTTACATATTCTGACTTAAATTTTTATGTAGAATTTGAATTTCAAGTAAAAAATCATTTTTGAGCAAAATTTATTGATTGATTGATCAATTATTGATTTTTATTTATCAATTTATTGATCGATTTTTGTTTCAATAGGAAAACATATTTCTTTACATTTTCTCTCCCAAAAACTTTTTGTAGAAATATAATTTCGAGATAAAAAATATTTTTTATCACAAGTTATTGATTGATTGATCGGTTATTGATTTTGATTGATCGATTCTTTGATTCAACAAAATAATAGGTAACAGCAACAGGCCAATTATAAATGATTCAACAAAATAATAACAGCAACACACTAATAAAAACAAAATAATTATTACCAATTTACCAATCTATAATCAATTTGAGTGAGAATATTCTCCAAAGCAGGTTGGACAAAGTCCAGGCTTATCAGGACAAGCTGGGCAAATATAGCGCGATCTTTTGTAAGTACGATTTTTCCAACACACACGGCAACGCTTCTGCGGGGACAGTACCTTTCCAGATGGATCCAGTTTGACCAACTTGTGAGTGGTTGTCACGGCTGGCAAAGATTTGACGCTTGTGTGGGATGGCTCGTGTTGGTACTTGTGTTAGTCGATTTGTCCTTTCGATTCGTTCTTGTGTGTCAATCGATTTCCAAACATTGGATTCAGGGAGCATAAAGCGGTCATCGTCGTCATCGCTACTACCGGTACCACTAACACTGTCGTCGTCACTGCCAGCTGTGTCAGCCTCACTACCATCTTCGTCTATGTCTTCATCTGAATCCACTCCCGAAAAACCATAAGAATGGGGTGGTTTTCGTTGCCGTACTGGGTATGGCATTCTCAGCCAATTTCCAACACTGGAGCTGACTAGGGCATTAGGTCTAGTCCAGTAGTCGGCTACCGGTATATCCTACACGACTATATCCGGATTGTTACATTCGCGTGACAATAGTGTCCGACAGTCCGAAATTATAGCGAAATTATAATGGCTGAATGGAAATATTACTACTTAGGGAAGGACTATTTAGGGTTAGTACCTAGGTTACTTACCGGTAGGCAGTAACCAAAACAATAAACAAACATCTATTGGTGCAATAAGACAGCCTACCAGTAACAGAATCCAGACTTCGGTACCTTAGATACTGTCTAATAAACGTATGGGGGGGGGGGGGGGGGGGGGGGGGGGGCTAAGGGGAATACTGATGTATAACAAGTCGTATAAAGCCTTGAATGTACAATTGTACTGAACTGCAGTATCAATACAACACTCTAATAAGGCCTAAATAGGTTTGAATTTACCGCCAAAAGTTGGTGTGCAGCATATTATATTGCCTAGAAATGCTCCAACAGCTCACAGAACATCCCTAGTACTGCTCTACCAAACAAACAAGCCGTACATCTCAAAGGATAACCATGGCATAAATATATGCCATGGAGCATTTAGTGGTGGCATAGATATATGCCATGGGCTGGAAAGGGTTAATTATATATGTTAAGATAAAAGATAGCGGAGTTAATTTGATACTTTTTACAGGTACTTTTGGCGCAATTATAATGGAATTAAATTATAATTAAATTAACTAAATTATAATGGAATAGCGATTTGTTAAAAAAAAAATTTTCATTTTTTAATTATTGGTAGGAGCACATTCAATGAACACTTCTCGTTGGAATTAGATCATTTGCACTTGTTTTTGATTTCGATTCATTTATTAAGTGTCCTACAGCCTCCTCAGACATTTCAGGAAAAATATCAAGAGACGGAACATTTAAGTTATTTGATACTACGATTGGTGTGGTTTCAGGAACTGGAGTTGGTAATGTATGATCCTTTCGGTCAATATGGTCAGAAGGTGTGTTGTTGGCACCCAGAAGGTGTGTTGTTGGCACCCCCAGTAGTTAATTCTGATTTAATTTCATCACGATAGTTGTTGATCTTTTTCTCAAAATAATCAGCAAATTCATCGGCGAGAACTTTGTCTGAATCATGCTCAGGTAATTTATAAACTTGCTTGCGGTGGAGAATCTTATTAACGATCTTGAAAAGTTCACCAGTGTCACCTTTAGAGTCAATCACCTGGGTACGATAGTAGTCCTGTTTTACACGTACAATAGTATCAGAAACAACTTTACATTGATCCCTGTACATTATTAACTGTGATTCAGTCTTGCTTTTCCTATATCTCCTCTCCAGTTTTCTCCGTAGCTTTTTTTGTTTAACTATTTCATCATTATTCCATGGTGAATGCACATTTTTCATAACCTTCTTTGCTACAATAGGTGCATGTTTATCAAGGATGAATTTTAGTGTGTCATGGTAGCAATTAACTATAGATTTAATATCAACATCCTGACGATTGAGTGCCATGTCGTATAAATCCGACCCCTCTATGTTATTACAAAATTGATCAATATTAATTTTTGATAATTTTCGACAATTCATCATAGTAGGATAATGTTTTGGCTTATCACAATGTATTTTAAAACATACTGAGAAATGATCAGATAACCCAATATCATTTACTATTAGATCCAAAACAAGAGACCCGGAATCCTCCGTGGTTATAAGCAGATAAAGTGTGTGACCATGAATATGGGTAGGCTGTTTTACATGTTGAGTCAAGCCAAAACTGCTGAGGAGGTCACAGAACTCCACAGCATACTTGTCGCAAGCAACATCTATGTGAAAGTTGAAGTCTCTGTCTCCCAATATAATTAGTTTTCCAGGTGATAATATTAATTCTTCCATAAATACTGCAAATTCATTCATAAACGTTGATGGCGTACAACCATTGGTAGTAGATGGGCACGTTCTGTAAACAACAACTAGTCGAAATACATCATCATGGCACTGAAATATCAGATCTAAACACTCGAAATTTGAGAATGTAGTCTGTTACGATCTGTTACTCTGTTAGTTACTCTGTTACTTACTCTGTTACTTACTGTTACTTACTCTGTTACGATCTACATATAATAGATATGGTTATTGATACTGTTATATTGTGTTAATTGATTCTAGGTTTCTTTCACTGGTAAATCCTTATATAGATTTTGAAGTAATAAAATTTAATTACAGAACCATAGTTCGAAGTTCAGCATTATTCATACCACTCATTGCTTAGAAATTTTACAGGATAATATTGTTAATCTGACTTAAGTTGTTTAGGTTGAACAAAGCCTACATATAGTAAACAACAGGTCCTCCAAAGAGTGTGTCTTTGGTATATTATATCATGAAGGGGGAAGTTAGATTCACTGCATAAATGCAGTTTATCTAACTTCCCCCAAATATCCACTGTTGAATAAAATTGAAGCGATATATTAAGTCCGAAAAGTTGCGAGTTTTTTAATAAATTGTGTGGTCCATTTGTTATCTGATCTCTATTTATTGTTTAAAGTTCATTTAAGATCACACTGGTTTTTAGAATATTAAAATCTTATTAATTATGAATTTAACCAATCGAACCCTTATAAGGACCGGTTATTTGTACACATACTCCTAATGCGCCCAGTAAGGTCCAAACAACATATTAATATGAAAATAAGTATCTGCAATGAAAAGAACCCAATAATACACCATTTGACCTTATTAAAAAAAATTGCACATTTGCAGACATATTTGCACAAGTGCACTTTAGCGGATCCTAAAGGTGGTTCATATTTAACACACTTATGTCTATCCTCTACCGATCTACATTGGTGCATGATCAAGTGTCAGTCGCTAAAAGTGTAAAAAATTCAATTTAATAAATCGCGACATTTGCGATTTTGGACCATATTCAATGACATTTTAAGTCACTTTATAGACATAAAAAGTTAAACAAATGTTAAGATTATAGTTAGAAATCACTCCAAACTACATTTTAATCCAAAAAATAACATTCTACGATGAATGGAACTGGAAATAATAGTGTTTGAAATATCGAAAAAATGTGTACTTTTTAAGTGCATTATGCACTAAGTGCAAATGCGTTTTCCCAAGTTGTATCCTATTTCACACACTACAATCTATCCTCTATCCAATGAAAAAAGATTCAGATCAAACGGCCCAATAGAACCGAAGTTATTGATGTTTAAAAATAGTCACTCGAAAATTTCAAATTATATTGGTCACGTAGTCTAGTGGTTATCAATCATGTTAATGAAACCTAAGTTCGTGGGTACGAAATCCAATATTGACCTGACCATTCTTAATTTTTTGTAAAAAAAACTTTTCACTAAAATCGCTCTAACTTCGGTTCTGGTGGTCCAAATTCAATAAAATTGGTATATTCTTTGCCGTAATTTTTTTTTCTATCTTTTGAGAGGGGGTCATTTTTGGCCCCAAAGAAAATGAAAAAAAAGGGCCAAAATTACGTGATATTTTTCGACCTTTAAAATTCGTAATTTTAATTATAAATGTTAAGAAAAAAGATAGCGGAGGTAATTTGCTAAATTTTAAATATACTTTTGGCGCAATACGCTAAATTATCATAGAGTAACGATTTATTAAAAAAAAAAATTTTTCGTCCCTTTTTTTAAATATTTTATTTCACACGATCGTCCGCCGCACCAGTTGTATAACAGCTAATGCGCTGTAACTAACGCTGTTAGATAGATAATTTAACGCACTATAAGTCTGTGTAAACAAATCTCCCGTAAGTTAAGTAGTTTTCGAGCTAGATGATTTCCCGCGAAGCGAGTTTGAAGGGCGAAATTTCATTTTTGGCCCTCATTTTTTTAATAGCATCCGCGGAGAAAAACCGATAGCATATTTGAATTCCCCGTATCGATATTGACCGTATAAAATGTACCTTAACCAACTAAAGTGAAAAATAAAAAATTATTCGATAAAAACTATTTTTCATATTCTGGCCCTTTTTGGCCCCTATTGCCGACATATTTTTTGTACCCCCACTCGATAGGAACGTAGCCACAATTAAATTATAATGGAATAGCGATTTGTTAAAAAAAAAATTTTCATTTTTTAATTATTGGTAGGAGCACATTCAATGAACACTTCTCGTTGGAATTAGATCATTTGCACTTGTTTTTGATTTCGATTCATTTATTAAGTGTCCTACAGCCTCCTCAGACATTTCAGGAAAAATATCAAGAGACGGAACATTTAAGTTATTTGATACTACGATTGGTGTGGTTTCAGGAACTGGAGTTGGTAATGTATGATCCTTTCGGTCAATATGGTCAGAAGGTGTGTTGTTGGCACCCGCAGTAGTTAATTCTGATTTAATTTCATCACGATAGTTGTTGATCTTTTTCTCAAAATAATCAGCAAATTCATCGGCGAGAACTTTGTCTGAATCATGCTCAGGTAATTTATAAACTTGCTTGCGGTGGAGAATCTTATTAACGATCTTGAAAAGTTCACCAGTGTCACCTTTAGAGTCAATCACCTGGGTACGATAGTAGTCCTGTTTTACACGTACAATAGTATCAGAAACAACTTTACATTGATCCCTGTACATTATTAACTGTGATTCAGTCTTGCTTTTCCTATATCTCCTCTCCAGTTTTCTCCGTAGCTTTTTTTGTTTAACTATTTCATCATTATTCCATGGTGAATGCACATTTTTCATAACCTTCTTTGCTACAATAGGTGCATGTTTATCAAGGATGAATTTTAGTGTGTCATGGTAGCAATTAACTATAGATTTAATATCAACATCCTGACGATTGAGTGCCATGTCGTATAAATCCGACCCCTCTATGTTATTACAAAATTGATCAATATTAATTTTTGATAATTTTCGACAATTCATCATAGTAGGATAATGTTTTGGCTTATCACAATGTATTTTAAAACATACTGAGAAATGATCAGATAACCCAATATCATTTACTATTAGATCCAAAACAAGAGACCCGGAATCCTCCGTGGTTATAAGCAGATAAAGTGTGTGACCATGAATATGGGTAGGCTGTTTTACATGTTGAGTCAAGCCAAAACTGCTGAGGAGGTCACAGAACTCCACAGCATACTTGTCGCAAGCAACATCTATGTGAAAGTTGAAGTCTCTGTCTCCCAATATAATTAGTTTTCCAGGTGATAATATTAATTCTTCCATAAATACTGCAAATTCATTCATAAACGTTGATGGCGTACAACCATTGGTAGTAGATGGGCACGTTCTGTAAACAACAACTAGTCGAAATACATCATCATGGCACTGAAATATCAGATCTAAACACTCGAAATTTGAGAATGTAGTCTGTTACGATCTGTTACTCTGTTAGTTACTCTGTTACTTACTCTGTTACTTACTGTTACTTACTCTGTTACGATCTACATATAATAGATATGGTTATTGATACTGTTATATTGTGTTAATTGATTCTAGGTTTCTTTCACTGGTAAATCCTTATATAGATTTTGAAGTAATAAAATTTAATTACAGAACCATAGTTCGAAGTTCAGCATTATTCATACCACTCATTGCTTAGAAATTTTACAGGATAATATTGTTAATCTGACTTAAGTTGTTTAGGTTGAACAAAGTCTACATAGTAAACAACAGGTCCTCCAAAGAGTGTGTCTTTGGTATATTATATCATGAAGGGGGAAGTTAGATTCACTGCATAAATGCAGTTTATCTAACTTCCCCCAAATATCCACTGTTGAATAAAATTGAAGCGATATATTAAGTCCGAAAAGTTGCGAGTTTTTTAATAAATTGTGTGGTCCATTTGTTATCTGATCTCTATTTATTGTTTAAAGTTCATTTAAGATCACACTGGTTTTTAGAATATTTCAACCTTATTAATTATGAATTTAACCAATCGAACCCTTATAAGGACCGGTTATTTGTACACATACTCCTAATGCGCCCAGTAAGGTCCAAACAACATATTAATATGAAAATAAGTATCTGCAATGAAAAGAACCCAATAATACACCATTTGACCTTATTAAAAAAAATTGCACATTTGCAGACATATTTGCACAAGTGCACTTTAGCGGATCCTAAAGGTGGTTCATATTTAACACACTTATGTCTATCCTCTACCGATCTACATTGGTGCATGATCAAGTGTCAGTCGCTAAAAGTGTAAAAAATTCAATTTAATAAATCGCGACATTTGCGATTTTGGACCATATTCAATGACATTTTAAGTCACTTTATAGACATAAAAAGTTAAACAAATGTTAAGATTATAGTTAGAAATCACTCCAAACTACATTTTAATCCAAAAAATAACATTCTACGATGAATGGAACTGGAAATAATAGTGTTTGAAATATCGAAAAAATGTTCACTTTTTAAGTGCATTATGCACTAAGTGCAAATGCGTTTTCCCAAGTTGTATCCTATTTCACACACTACAATCTATCCTCTATCCAATGAAAAAAGATTCAGATCAAACGGCCCAATAGAACCGAAGTTATTGATGTTTAAAAATAGTCACTCGAAAATTTCAAATTATATTGGTCACGTAGTCTAGTGGTTATCAATCATGTTAATGAAACCTAAGTTCGTGGGTACGAAATCCAATATTGACCTGACCATTCTTAATTTTTTGTAAAAAAAACTTTTCACTAAAATCGCTCTAACTTCGGTTCTGGTGGTCCAAATTCAATAAAATTGGTATATTCTTTGCCGTAATTTTTTTTTCTATCTTTTGAGAGGGGGTCATTTTTGGCCCCAAAGAAAATGAAAAAAAAGGGCCAAAATTACGTGATATTTTTCGACCTTTAAAATTCGTAATTTTAATTATAAATGTTAAGAAAAAAGATAGCGGAGGTAATTTGCTAAATTTTAAATATACTTTTGGCGCAATACGCTAAATTATCATAGAGTAACGATTTATTAAAAAAAAAAATTTTTCGTCCCTTTTTTTAAATATTTTATTTCACACGATCGTCCGCCGCACCAGTTGTATAACAGCTAATGCGCTGTAACTAACGCTGTTAGATAGATAATTTAACGCACTATAAGTCTGTGTAAACAAATCTCCCGTAAGTTAAGTAGTTTTCGAGCTAGATGATTTCCCGCGAAGCGAGTTTGAAGGGCGAAATTTCATTTTTGGCCCTCATTTTTTTAATAGCATCCGCGGAGAAAAACCGATAGCATATTTGAATTCCCCGTATCGATATTGACCGTATAAAATGTACCTTAACCAACTAAAGTGAAAAATAAAAAATTATTCGATAAAAACTATTTTTCATATTCTGGCCCTTTTTGGCCCCTATTGCCGACATATTTTTTGTACCCCCACTCGATAGGAACGTAGCCCCAATGGTCTTCTACGAGTTTCAAAAAAGAATTACTGGAATCCTACCCGCGTTGTCAAATTAAACATTTCGGAAATAAATAGAGGGAGGCTAGAATGGAGTTGTGAAAAAAGAATAATCTATTGCAAAATAGATGTTTCTTGAATTTTTCTAAGGCGTATTTGACAATAGTCGTATGGTGTGTAATTAATGGTTGCAGTTGGCCTATGTGCGACTGTGGGTTACTGCTGGCGCGTAAGATGTAAACCTTTGGTTTCCAATCTTATATAATAGCAAAGCTGGAGGCTTAAATAATTTACAGCTCAATGCAACCCCCACCTACGCATTGACATACAGTATAGGATTCAAAGGGATTAATCTCGCTACGTCTAATAAGAGACCAACAGTCTTAGATTATTGAGAGAGTGAGTCGGGGCCAAACTGGCCAATGTATTTTCCTGTGAAGGTAATTTATGTTTTGGGCCCCGCTACATCTTTTTATTTTTATTTCATTCTATCATTACCTACTGTATAACAAAAAGAATACAAATGTACTGTATATTGTATTAATGTTCCTATTGTATTGTATATTTTATCTACTGTAGTACTACTATCTATTCATCGCGCGTCCCCTATCTGATTGATTTGTATCAAATTAAATTGCCTTTGGCAACATTATTTGATATAAATCGATCGATTAAGCAATTAATTAATTGTTTAATCGACAAATTAATTAATTAATTAATGACCTACTCAACACCTAAGGTGCAAAGTGGGAAGTGGGTCCAACTGTCGCCGAAATGGGTATACTCTTACTACTAACCTCCTTAGCAGCCCTCTCCACTTTATTTAGTAGAAGCTGTGCATCTGCTAGCGTATTAGAGAGCAGGGCGATGTCATCCGCAAAGTCGGTGTCTGTGACTGTAGTTGCCGGATATCTACTACTTCTGCGTTCTTGAAGTGTGAATCCCAGATCTTCACCCTTTGTGGCCGTCCTCATTGCGTAATCCAGCACAATTACAAATAGTAATGGTGCTAATGTGTCACCTTGCAGTACGCCAGCCAGGATTGAGAAAAACTCAGTTTCACCATCTGGTGAGAGTACCTGCGCTTCTGTGTCACAATATAACAATCCAATGCCAGCAACAATTACTTCTGGTATTCCATAAGCTCTTAGGATTTCAAGCATTTTACCTCTATGGATGGAGTCGAATGCCTTCTTGAAGTCCACAAAAGTCATGACTGCGGGGAGATTCTTTGACTTAATCCCTTCAAGTAGTAGGGTCTTGGCCGGCTCTGTGACAGTTAGACCACACTGACACCCATTGGGTGTCATATGACACCCAATTATCACCCTATGGGTGTCATTGGGTGTCATTGGCGCCAGACTGTCTGGGTGACACCTCCCAATTAGGCTTATTAGACCCTAATTGACAGGTGTCATCAATTAATTAGTACAATTAAACCCTAACAGGTGTCATATGACTCCTAATTAGGGTTTAATTGATTATCCTAATTAATCAGACTGATTAGCGCCCTGACACACAATGGGCATCAGTGTTGTCTAACTGTCACAGAGCCGGCTCAAGAGGGTGTCATAAGTGACACCGCAGCTCTTTTAGTCATTAATACTTATTTATATTTAATTTTAATTAATTAATTGTATTCTATTTTACTTTATTTATTCATTTGTACTTTATTTTAAATTAATTAATTGTATTAACTTTTACTTTATACATTGATTTCTATTTTTAGATTAATTAGTTTTATATTACCAACGAGATCACTATGACATATTGTCTATATTTATCTTTATAATTACCTATTGCATCCCCCGTTCACCACATTCCCGGCAACTATCAACTACGTTCATCGGCGGGGGACCCCTCCTCTGCCATCATTATTCATTAACTAGATACGACAGGCAGTGAATCTATACGTATACCCCCAAGGCAAATATAAATCAGCGGTCCCGGCTGTTAGCAGCCCCCTCGATGACTCACTAATAATCCCAATGCGGCTTTGACTACAGCAAATCCGTATATCGCCTAAGGCTAATGCTCTAGCGGCCCTCCTTTGTTCTCACTATAACCGGCATCACTCGGGTCCTTTCCTATATCCAGGCAGCCCGTATCATAACAATGAAGCGCCTCTAATCACGCATTCCTCTCTACTAATCCCTTTCCTTTGCACCAGACCTGCTTCTGTTATACAGCCAACTCAACATAATTAGTCAAGATGCCTATAGAGTTTTCTAATAGATTCATCAACACGAGAAGTTGCCCTGGTAACCGCTTATGCATGAACAGCCAATCAGCGGGCTTCATTTCTACTGCTACGTTCTGATTGGCTCATTTAAGAGACAAGGGCCTCCCTTACTAACCGAATTGCTATTTAATACGTCCCCACCAATATATTAGGTCATTATTTCAATTGCAAGTTACGATTAACATCATTTACCATTATTTTGTTTTCGAATTTAATATTATTTATTTAAGAATATTTATTTGTTATCGTCAGTCAACTATCCAGTTGTATAGTTGTATTATTGTCATTTCGCCGCGTTATCGCTCATCGTCGACAACAAACTTTCCGCGTATCCGCCGCGTAATATTTCAATATTTCTAATTTCCGATACCATTCCGTTCTATCGGTTGATAAACTCTCTCATCGTCCACGTCAACCAACTTCCTCATCGCCAACAAACTTCCAAACTTCTTCTTTCCGTGAATATTTACTAACACCGTAAGTAAAATCTGCCTTCCACCATCTGACGGTACTATCGATGCCGCTAGCAAACAATTTACATTTATTATCTACCGATACAACAGTATTGCAGTAAGCTCATTATTAATTACTGTCAGACTGTGGTGGTACCGATAGCCTAAACCGTGATCGAAGCATTCGATCAATAGGCTTACATCCGCCTATCTGCTTACAGTATTTTTTATCTTTTTACAAATAATCAACTTATTTTTCTAGTATCATTTCGCCGCGTTATCGCTCATCGCAACAACAAACTTTCCGCGTATTCGTCGCGTAATATTCCAATATTTCTAATTTCCGATACCATTCCGTTCTATCGGTTAATAAATTCTCTCGTCGTCCACGTCAACCAACTTCTTCACGAACTTCCAATCTTCTTCTTTCCGTGAATATTTACTAACACCGTAAGTAAAATCTGCCTTCCCTTCCACCATCTGACTGTACTATCGACGCCGCTAGCAAACAATTTACCTTTAATGTCTACCAGTACAACAGTATTGCAGTAGGCTCATTATTAATTACTGTCAGACTGTGGTGGTATCGATAGCCTAAACCGTGATCGAGGCATTCGATCAATAGGCCTACATCTACCTATCTGCTTGTCTACCTGACTACCGATACCCCATCATTCGAGTTAGCCTAGATCCTACTGATCAACAATGAATACTGCAGTTTTCACTATATATCCTACTGACTAACTGAGATCTCACACAGCGATTAGCTAGACCTATCGTTGATTTCTATTGGTTAACGCTACCGGTACGTCTGACTTATAGCAGACTATATCACTAGCACTACTGCATTGACTGACTGTTGACTGCTGTTTATAGACCCTCTTTCCACGAATAATAACTGCCATCGCTATTGCGTCTTGGCTATCGCCACTATCTGGCAGTTGGTACACTAACACTACTGCACTAGACACTGCCGACTGTCTGCTTTATGTTTCACTGACTGATTGCTACAATACAGCAATAGGCCTAACTATACAAACACAGTATTGTTGCCTAGTAACCGATTAATACCTACTGTTTTACTTTATTTTTAGCAAGTATACAGTATTTTTTATCTTTTTACAAATAATCAACGTATTTTTCTAGATTGAAGATGCCTATGTCTAGCAATAAAGTTAGCTGCCCCATCTGCGACAAAGAGATGCGGAGCGATACTTTATCTCGTCATATTAAAACTCATTTCGTGCAATATAGATGCGACTGCTGCCCGACTTGGTCCTCGGAAAAGAAGACACTGGTTGGCCATCTTGTTTCGTGTCCTCAGGGGGGAACAGGATTTAGTTACGTAAACGAGCCAGCCGATTGCCGCTGCGGGGATTCGCTCACCCTATCATCCTTTACTGAGCATGAATGCTACACTCGACTTTTTTCGCGGAAACGCAAAACTCCGACTACCTCCCACTCATCCCCCATCAACTCTACTCCAGAACAAGTCGGTGGCGGCGACTCCAATAACAAACCTTCAACTTCGCGAGATTATATTTCCCCAAACAATCCCTTTCAACCCCCCTCCAACGGAAGCGCACACGGACGACTGTTTACCTATAACAATGACCTCGCAGAAACAAGACTCGACGCTGAATTAACATTAAACGAAAATTTTCCACATATTCAAGAACACGTTAGTAGCCATTTACAAAGTGCTTTGGGAACTTTTTTAAGAGTCTGGCTAACTATCAATATTATAATGGAGCGCGAAACCAGCGAGGGATTTCAAATTGAATCATTCTGTTTTAAATCTAGCGGTAACAATAATCAAATTCTAAATAATAGCGACTTTAATAACTGGTTTTCTAGCGCCGTCAATCGTATCGATCAACTGTTAAGCGTGTTTCTCTGTCTCAGCTCGGGTTGGCGCATAATAGCCATCGAGCGAATAACTATTGAGATTGCGCGTTCCCAACGCAACCCCTATTTAAAGGGTCAAGGCTTCAATAATTCTAAATTATTATTAAATAAAAAATGTACCGTAAGCGTAGACTGCCCGCTGGGGGAATGCTTTAAATATGCAGTATTAGCCGCCGCAAATTATAAGAAAATTGATAGAAAACAAAATAATATCAAAAGAATTTCAACGTATACTCCTTTCCTAAACATGTTTGATTTTTCCAATTTAAGTTTCCCGGTGGACAGAGTAACTGGTATTCCCCAGTTTCTGAAAGCAAACCCTATATACTGTATAAACCTTCTTTATTGGAGTAATACGGAAGAACTCTCCATTCTAAGTCAACCAGATAGCGCGCACTGTTCCGGTAAAACTGTACTAAATTTATTATTTATCGAAGCCACAAGCAAAAACCCCGCCCACTACGTAGCTATTACTAACATAGATAGACTAATAAATACAAAAGCTACTTCTACCGGCAACAAGACGCACTGCGAACGCTGTCTCAGAGCCTTTTACACTGACAAATCATTGGGAGAACATCGAGAGCGCTGCTATACGGGTAAACGCCAACTCGAGTATATGCCCGAAAATCTCTTGGTTAAATTTGACAGGTACGATAAGACTCTATCCCCACCTTTCTGTATATACGCCGACATTGAAACTATTCTAGAACCTACAAACAATATTAAACTCCCACAGAAACATATAGCTAGCGCGGCAGCCTTTTATACAGTACCAAATCAGAAATTAATTAACCCTCCTAAAACAGATGTTCAAATTTTCCGCGACGATGGCAGTAACCACGTAATGCGCGACTTTCTAACCGCTATGGAAAGTCATTGTAGGGAGTTATACGATTGGTCCATTTCTAGTACAAACACGCACGCCCCCATGCAACTCACTACTAGCCAACAAACTGACTTTAATAACGCTACACAATGCTACGTCTGCAACTGTAATTTAACCCCCGATTCTCATAATTTAAACCTCAATGACAATCTCAGCACCAAAGTCCGCGATCACGATCACTATAGCGGGGAGTATCGAGGGGCTTCTTGCGTCAGCTGCAACAGGAAACTTTCCCTAAAACGGAATAATTTTTATATTATATTTCATAACTTGAGGAAATTCGATATGCATTTACTACTAAAAGAAGGAATGACCGATAGTTCTAGAACACACTGGAAAATGACTGTAATACCAAAAAACACCGAAACTTATATTCACCTTAAAGTTAGCTTTCCAATCGATCCGAGTACACCAACAGCCAACGCTAAAGAAAGTATCTCCATTAATTTTCTAGATTCCTATCAATTTATGACTGCCAGCCTAGATAATCTTAGTAGTTATCTCACTAAAAATAATAGTAGCCTAGCAACAGCCATACCCCATACACTAGCTCAAATGACCCAACTCTATCCCAACATTAGCGATAACACAATAAAAAACAAGGGCGTATTCCCATATTCCTACATTCAAAATATTTCAAACCTACACGAAACTACACTCCCCCCAATAGAAAGCTTCTATAATGATCTCAAATTGGAACAATGTAGCGCAGACAACTATCAGCGCGCGCTTACTACTTGGGATGAATTAAACTGCCTAACAATCTTCGACTATATGATTGGCTATTTGGTTCTAGACGTTACCCTATTGGCTGATACTTTCGAGCAGTTCCGATCCCTCTGTCTTACTAATTATGGACTCGAGCCCGTAATGTACTTCACTGCCCCTGGATTAACTTACGATGCGGCATTGAAATTCACGCAATCAGAAATTCAATTACTATCAGACGCTTCCATCTACTCGGACTTTGAAACAAATATTAGGGGTGGTCTAGTTTTCTTGAATACACATTCTGTAGACGCAAATATTCCCGATAAACCCGACTACGACTCCAGTCTCCCCGAGAAATATCTAATTCCCATCGATGCGAATAACCTTTACGGCTGCGCCCTGAGCCAGAAACTTCCCTACGCTAATATTAAACTCGTAACTACCCCCATAGACCTAGCTACAGTAGACGCAAGCGGGGACACTGGTTATTATTGCATAGTTGATCTACATTACCCGAAAGAAATTCATGATTTGACCGCCGATCTGATGTCAGAGAAGATGTCAGTCCCTAAATCCTTTCTTAGCGAATACATGGAAGATCTTTGGGAGCATTACAATCTCACCGATACGGCTACCTGTAGACCATACAACGATACCTGTACTAAGCTACTACTACATCAGTTTAATAAGGTTGAATACGGTATCCATATTAAGCTACTTCAACTCTATTTGAAGCTCGGTCTTAAACTTACACAAGTTCACAGGGTCTACTCTTTCTCACAAAAATATATTTTCAAGGACTACATTAGTTTTAATACGAATAAAAGACAGTCGGCAAATAACCCATTCGAGGTCCTATTTTATAAGTTGATGAACAATGCCTTGTATGGGAAATGCCTCCAAAAGGTTAGAGACCGCGTTTCTTTCAGGTTATGCAATAGCGACGAACAATGCGATTTGCTCTTAGCCAAGCCCAACCACGAATCGTTTGTTGTCTTTACCCCCAACTTGAGTGGACATACTTTCACTAAAGAGGCTGTTTGCCTAAATCAGGGCGTGTTCATCGGCTGCACTATACTAGATCTATCTAAGCTACAGATGTACGACCTATTTTACAACAAACTGAAGCCTCTAGAACAAAAACTGGATTGCCAGATTCGCTGTCTAGCCGGTGACACAGATTCTCTAATGCTAAGCGTAACTAATGCACCACAGCTAACCTTTCTACGGGCAATGTTTGAGGGTGGTTTCCTAGATACTTCCAACTACAGTACAACACATCCACTCTATACCATTAAACACAAAGCGGCTCTCGGCTTCGTAAAAGATGAGAGCTGCGGTTTGCAGTATAAACAGTGGGTTTTCCTTAAACCAAAGGTCTACAGTTTTCAATCCTACGATGCCCCAATCAAGAAAACCGCCAAAGGTGTATCTAGATCGGTTGTCGCTAAGCAACTAACACACGAGGATTATGCAGACTGTTTTGAAAACGAGGCAATGCTCTTCCGCTATAACTCTACCTTCACTTCTAGAAAGCATCAAATTTTTACTGGTCATGTCTATAAGAAGGCACTAACGCTCTGGGATACGAAATCATATTGGAGTAGTAAATATAGCAGCAAACCATACGGGCACTATAGCACTAAGCTTGTTAGACCGGCGAAACGAGTAGTAATCCCTCCTACTAGGATTTAAATTTATTTTTCTAGAAGAAGAAATTGAACAACAAAATAGAAATAACCAATAAACAGTTTACCGGAAAAAACATTGCCAAATTTGAACTAGAGAAAATTTCACAGCAAATTACAGGTCAAAGTTGCTTAAAACCAAACATGTTTATCTACAAAGGTGACGATTCAACTATAATGCTATTTCCCAGCGGCGCAGTAACAATTGTAGGCCTGTGCAATAAATTAGCTAGTGAATTGCTTTATTTAAAACAAACTATCGGTATGCAATTACAAAATTTGAAACTTAATACCGAAACACGAACTATTATTTTTCCAAATGTTAATTTTAAATTATTAATGAAAAAATGTGGACATCATACAATTAATAATAAAGCAATATTTATTAGCTATACCCCCGAATTATTTTGCGCGATTAGAATATATATAGGACGTGCATATTTCAGTGTATTTCATAGTAATAAAATCGTTTCCATGTGTCCTGCCGGTGAATTCCCTGGATCATTATCTATTTTACAAACTTTATTATTAAATTAGTTATTTACTATGGTATTCATGAAAGTTTACTATATTATTTATTTTGTGTTGGTTTTTATTTTTCCGTGAGTAGGGTTTGAAGCCGTGACCATCCGTGTTACCTACTTTTTATAATTGCATTAGTAGGACTCGAACCCTGGTTGAACTTATTTTGTGTTAGTTTTATAATGGTCGCGAGTAGGGCTTGAACCCGTGACCAGCTGTTTTTCCTATTTTGTGTCTACTTTTTATAATTCCCATAAAACGGGATATGAATAGGGATCGAACCCGTGATCATATGTTTAGTTTAGTCTAGTTATTCTATGTTTACTTTTTATATTTTCATGACTAGGATTCGAACCCTGGTTTAACTTATTTTGTGTTGGTTTTATAATGGTCGCGAGTAGGGATTGAACCTATGACCTCCTGTTTATTTCCCATAAAACGGATACGACTAGGGATCGAACCTGTGACCATTTGTTTATCCTATTTCGTGTTTAGTTTAGGTACTCTAGTTATTCTATGTTTAACTTATTTTGTGTTGATTTTATATTGGTCGCGAGTAGGGATTGAACCCGCGACCATCTGTTTATCCTATTTTGTGTTTACTTTTTATATTTTCCGTAAAACGGGATACGAGTAGGAATTGAGCCCGTGACCATATGTTTTCCTAATTTATGTTTAGTTTAGTCTAGTTATTCTATGTTTACTTTTTATATTTTCATGTCTAGGATTCGAACCCTGGTTTAACTTATTTTGTGTTGGTTTTATAATGGTCGCGAGTAGGGATTGAACCTATGATCTCCTGTTTATTTTCCATAAAACGGGATACGACTAGGGATTGAGCCCGTGACCATATGTTTTCCTAATTTATGTTTAGTTTAGTCTAGTTATTCTATGTTTACTTTTTATATTTTCATGTCTAGGATTCGAACCCTGGTTTAACTTAGTTTGTGTTGGTTTTATGTACTCTAGTTATTCTATGTTTAACTTATTTTGTGTTGAATTTATATTGGTCGCGAGTAGGGATTGAACCCGTGACCATCTGTTTATCCTATTTTGTGTTTACTTTTTATATTTTCCATAAAACGGATACGAGAGGGGGTCGAACATGTGATCACCTGTTTATCCTATTTTATGTTTAGTTTAGTTACTCTAGTTATTCTATGTTTACTTTTTATATTTTTCATAAAACGGACACGAGTACGGGTCGAACCTATGACCATCTGTTTATCCTATTTCATGTTTAGTTTAGTTACTCTATGTTAAAGTGAATTTTCACATTATATTTATGTTAAATTATAAATTTATGTTACAATTATTATTTATATTATAAAAAAAAAAAAAAAAAAAAAAAAAAACAGAAATATTCGAGTTATATTGCATTACATGAGCAATAAATTACAATATACGAGCTGTTAATTTTTCTTATTCTTACTAAATAAATGTTAATCTTCAAGTCAGTCCTTATTGGATCGAACTACAGTATAATAATGAATGGGCCTATAGATGTGCGGTTTAGGTTTGGTGCCACAATGTTAATGGCTGGTCCTTCTGGCAGTGGTAAAACTACATATTTGGAGCAAATATTACATAATAGCAAGCAAATTTTTGACGCGCAACCATCAGAGATTATTTGGATATATGGGCAAACTAAACCGATTGTGAAAGGTGTCAATATTACTACCTTAAATGAAATTCCGGAACACTTTAATCAAAATGTAAAAAGACAGAGTGTGATTATATTCGATGATTTAATGTCTGAGCTAGAGAATTCAAAGCAAACAACAATTTTATTTACCAAAGTCGCGCGCCATTCGCATTCTTTTGTTATTTTTTTAACGCAAAACCTATTTCAGAAAGGAGGGGAAGCACGTACTCGATCTATTAACTCTACATATTTTTTACTATTTAAGAATCCGCGTGATTTAACGCAGATCAGAACCTTAGCCTATCAGATGAACCCAAATAATCCAAAATTTTTAATTAGCGCTTACCACGATGTTACACAGCAAGCATTCAATCCGCTTTTAATCGACTTTCATCAACAGACTCCAGAAAATCTGCGGATAAGGGCTAATCTATTCACGATGGAACATTGTGTTTATCAGCCTTTGTAATATTCGTAAAAATGTTATTGTTGCCAATTGTCTGCTATTTTATAATAGTTTATCTTTATTTGTTATACTATACCAAAAAAATTATTCTTGTTATGCGTATTCTAGAGCAGTTATGGATCTCAATATACGAAAACATAGGAAAGAATTAACATTCCTGAGAAATAGTAGCGCGGTTGCAAGAGGATTTTTTATACGACATAAAGCAAGCAACGAGTTGATTCGCCTTCTTGTTAATGTGACTTTAAATACTCTATTCGGAAATTTGCATATCAATAATCGAATTTTAAAGAAATTAGCACCCTTTAAAAAGAATATGCGTAAACTGAAAGCAAAAAAATCATTAACCTTTCAACGTAAAACACTATCTCAATTTGGGGGATTTTTGCCACTTTTATTGCCCCTGTTGCTTGGTGCCACAGAAATCGCAACAACCGTAGCTACCGCGCTTACGTAATGTCTTTTAAAAAATAAAAAAATTTAGTAACGCCCGAACAATATAATATAATAAAGTCAAAAACAACTCCATTTTCCCAAAAAATAAAATCAACCAAAAAAAGAACGGACATAAAAAGTCAAAATAGGCAAACAATAAACGAAAGAAAAGGAAGGGTGTTGAGGTTATTCGATTACACCCGAAAGAGTAGATATATATAATGTCATGGATAAAAAGATTAACGGTAACCTGTAACCTTCATTGTCTATGTAATTCTAGAACAGTTAGTAATAGCTATGACGAGCAAGATTGTGGACCGCAAGTTACGCAAAATTTACTACAGCGTTTCAAATGTTGCGGGATTTTCAAGTCAAAAAAAACTAAGTACTGCAACAAAAATCAAACCAGCTATAGTCAAAAAATGGTTGCAAGGTGAATCTAATTACACTCTACATGCACCGGCGCGAAAACATTTCCCTACGAGTCGCATGTATTTTTATGGTATAAGCGACACAATTCAAGCGGATCTGATTGATATGCAACAACATCGGGAAACAAATTCTGATTATGGATATATTTTGACCGCAATAAACTGCTTTAGTAAGCGTGGATGGGCTTTACCCCTGAAACGAAAAACGGGAAAAGAAATTAAGCGTGTTCTAGAAACAATATTTAATGATGAAACACCTAGAAATTTGTGTACAGATCAAGGCTTGGAATTTGATAATAAGCTGGTTTTGGATTATTTGAAACTGAAAAAGGTGAGGTACTATACAACCCGGTCTCAATTTAAGGCTGCAATCTGCGAAAGATTTAATAGAACTCTGAAAACGAAAATGTTCAAAATATTTAATCGCCGCAAAAATTTTAAATGGCTTAAAATATTGCCGGAAATACTAGCAGCCTATAATAAATCGAAACATCGTTCAATTGGTATGGCACCGTTACATGTAAATAAAACAAATGAGGATAAAGTACGTAAAAAACTATATGGAGACCTCTCTAAAATTAAAGTTTCCCCTCCAGTCTTTAAAATAGGAGACAGCGTGAGGTTAAATATTTCTAAAAATAAATTTGAGAAAGGTTATATTCCAGGTTGGACAACGGAAATTTTCACAATCGCGAGGATAAGAATGGATAGGTTCCCGATTGCAATGTATCACGTAAAAGACGCTGTGGGCCGTGAGATTGAGGGAAGCTTCTACCCAGAAGAAATTCAGAGAGTTCAGCAAAAGAGCAACATATTAGCAATCGATAACATAGTAAAATCGAGAAACAGGGGAGCCGAGCTGGAATATCTTGTTAAATTTAAAGGTTATAAGCGCACAACCTGGATAAAACAGTCTCAACTACGGAAATAGAAAATGATGGATACTTATATAAGCCTATTCTGTAATGGGCCAACTGAAAAGTTTCCAGGGAATACATTGGCCAAATTTACAAATGACTTACCATATACGTTAATTCTGAGTGAAAACATGGAAGTCGGGCTGAGCGAGATACAGTATTCTAGTTCTTTCTATAATTTAGTCGAAGAATCTCAATTTATTGTTTATCGAGATATTCATCAGTCAACTATAATAAATTTCATGCCGGGTTTATATGGGAGCATAGAAGCTATAGTGGATCGAATAAATAGAGAAAATGATCACCCCTCCCTACCAGAATTAATTTATTTAAAGTGTTCAAATCAAGTGATACTAAGATTGCCGCCACGCTTTTCTTTCGAAATAAGTGGTGACCTAAAGATAATATTAGGCTTGGATCGATTGGTTAACATGGATGAAAACAGAGAAAAGTTAGATTTATGGTATAGAAATTTTGATATTTCATTATCGCCTCTAGGGATTCTTTCGCTCAAGCAAAAACATGAAAGACGTAGAGGGTTCATAAACTTGATTTGTCCTTTTCCCTGCAATTTAACCAGAGGTAGAGAAAATCTGTTTATTTATAGCGATATAGTTACTTATGGCATAATTGGTAATACAACCGCTCCTTTACTAAGAACCCTACCTATTACATTGGAGCAATCGCGTCATATTACTAGAGAATTTAAGAAAATATATTATAAGAAAGTAGCGAAAACTTATATCAATCAGATACATATTGAAATACGTAATGAAAAGGGAGAATTATTATTATTTAATGGTGGAACAACTTTAATTACCCTTCATTTACGAAGTAAAAATAATAATAGTAATGTATAAAATATTATATTTACCTTCAAACAGTTCTTCGGGTCGTTTCCCATTAAATACTGCATCCAATTTCAACGTAGAGCTCGCTGCCCCCTTGCGGTTAAAAGGAGAATGGTTTATTGGATTATCCGAATTAATATACTCTGCTTCAGTTCATAATCTGGAAAATGTAAAAATTACGCTGTGGAATAGTAGTCGAACTAAGCGTGAATTTATGCTTCCGGGTGGTTGCTATAGCGACATTGAGGTTATGATTAATCAACTAAAGCATACAACACGAATCGGAGATTTTTTATCGCTAGAATATAGCGAAATACATAATAATATTACTATTCAGATGCTCAAGAATACTCAAAAAATTAGGTTCCATGGAAATAAACTTATCGAGTTGCTAGGTTTAAAAGGTTTAGAGAGTGAATACTACATTAATAAAAATATGTTACGTATAATAAAAACTAGAGACTATCTACAGATAACTCGCGTTGATGTGACAGAGTTAATGGAGCCTCTAATTATTCGTAACCCGGTCCACTTTGTCATGAGCAATATAAATGTGTATTCCAATATATGTGCCAATAGCATAGTAGGTAATCAACTTAAACCGCTTTTGAGAAGTGTTGCATACGAGGGAAGCTGTGGACAATTAATTCATAAGGAATTTACAAAAATTAATTATAAACCTATTGCTCTTCATAATATCGAGTTAATAAACATAGAATTGAAAGACGATCAAAATGAAAATATAAAATTTAATAGCGGCACGGTGATTGTAACGTTAATTTTAAAAAATCAATAATCGGAAATTTATTTGAAACATATTCGCAAAAATGAAAACTTGTTGTAATTTGAGTTTGGGCTCTCACTCGACTCACGCGTCTCGAGGTGGTCTATATAGCAGTGGGCCAGGGTGTACAATGAATCAGAGAGTGAAAAGAGAAAAGGTTGGTGGTTTACCCTATTTTAGGGGTGGCTATAGACCACGCTATCTAAATTCTAGAACTGTATTCGCTAGACACGGCCAGAGAGGAAAGGGAATATTGGGAAATATATTGCGAATCGCAACCAGAGTAGTACCGAAGGTGATTAAACCCGTGGCGCGTATTGCCCTTCGACGGGGGGTTCCATTGGCCAAAAGAGCTGGGAGGAAAATTCTTAAACAAGCAATACGAAAGGGGGTTCCCCAATTAAAAAAAACGGGGAAGAAATTAATAAATCAGGCTTTAGCGCGTTCTAAACCATCGACCAGGGAAGTAGCAAACAAAATTATGGAGGAAGTTTTAAATAGTGAACAGAAGCAGTCAATAAACGGACAACGTAAAAAAAGGAAACGACGGATTTGTCGCGATATTTTTAGCTAGTTAATCGGCAAAATGGAGGATTTTGTTAATGAGGAACTTAATCTATTTAGTAGTATCGATTCACAGGATGCGATAGAAGAATGTTTTGAGCATGACGTTTTCCCAATTACAACGCTTGGGGAGGGTACTTCAATAATTGATTTTTCAATTGAGAGGTCGGAAGATCATTATACTGTAGCCCAAGAAACAATTTTAGAATTAGTATATCGAGTTGTAACAACGGCGCGCCCAAACAATGCCGCGATACATCAAACGCCGCTAAGTCTCGCAACACTCTTCTCTAATATTAGTGTTTTGATTAATGAGCGTGAAATAGAGAGTAATACCTCAAATTATGCATATAAAGCGTTTTTGAATAGTGTATTATTGAATGATACTGTTACCAAATCAACAATATTAGCTGCCGCGGGTTACGGCGAGTAAGATGAGGCGGGTCTCCCAGTGGAATTTGCAGCAGCGGAAGATTTACAAAGCAGACAATATCATGTTCAGGATAGACTTTATATTGATCTTTTCAACCAAGTACGATTTTTACCTCCAAAAACCAGTATAAAAATAAGGTTGACTAGGGCAGTTAATGAATTTAATCTAGTGTGCCCGCCTAATGTGGTTAGACCTCATATACTAATATCAAATGCTAAACTGAAAATAAAACGAGCGAAACTAGATTCCCATTTACGTGAGCAACACGCTACTCAACTCAAAATCAGCGATTTCGTTTATCCTATTATTCAGAATGAAGTGACCTCGTTTACTATTGCCAATGGGCAGCGTTCGATTGTTAGAGAAAATTTATTTACCAATAAGAACCTTCCCCGTTTTGTAGTTATTGCCCTCGTTCGCAATGACACCTATAATGGTAACTTATTAAGAAATTCGTTAATGTTTGAGCATTTCCATTGTAATTACCTACAGTTGACACTAGATGGCAAAGTTCTCGGAGGAATAACCTATAAGCCTAATTTTAATAGTGGAGAGTTTATCAATGAATATTGCGCCCTCCAAAATAATTTATTATCAATAACGCGTGGTACGAGTAATGGGATAACACCAAATCAGTTTCGAGATCGTTATCCTTTCTTTATCTGGAATCTTTCGCCTAGTGGTCATCTGGATGATGATGAAAGACCAATGAATCGTTTTGGGAATGCGAGGCTTGAAATTTCATTTGGTCATGCATTAGGAGCTACAATAAATGTTATAATGTGGGCAGCATACGATAGAACGATAAATATTAGTGAAAGTGGGGCAGTATCAATATTCTAGAATAATTTGATAGAGTGAAGCAAACAAGTGTAAATCAATTTCTAGAAAATGTTAAACTCTAACGATTTAAACAATTTCCCCTTAGGGGAACATTATCAGGGGTCTTTTCCTATAAATCGCCTACCCAATAAGCAGAATAAAAAAATGAGTTTCATATCAAATACTCAAGCGGCTCATTTACCCGGGATGCATTGGGTTGCAATTTTCGTAGACTGTGACCGTGGTGAATATTTTGATTCATTCGCGCGATATCCACCCCCGCAAATCGAGGACTGGTTGCTACGTAATACTAAAAAGTGGTTTAGAACGAGGCAGATTGTTCAACATCCGCTGCGAACTAGTTGTGGGGGTTATTGTTTATTTTATTTATACGAAAGAGGAAAAACTTCTACTCCATTAAATTTTTTTGGGGAAGATTTAAATAAAAATGAGAGACTGCTCGCCTGCTGGTTGAAGGAAAAAATCTAAACTTTAATTTTTATAAATTATATTATATTATATGTTACTTGTTAAGTGTTTTATGTTCATTATTGAGTGTGTTATATATCATAAATGTTATAATGTATTAATTATCATAGAGAAAAAATGAAAAATAACCGGTTAAACATCTTATATTTTTAAACAATATGGGGAAACAAGAATAAATAATTTACCGACAACATCAATATTAAATAATATAACAACAACGGATAAATAATTTACCAACAACATTAATAATAAATAATATAAGAACATCAACAATAACAAAAGATATAATCAGAACAGATTTATTGAATAGACTGTTTATATTAATAGGGTTGCTGGCCTCCGAGAATAACTGGTTTAACCCTTTTAGGGTCCGATACTATTAATGGTTGCGATAATTTTCTCTTTAATAGATTGTTGAGATAGCCTTTTCTTGGGGGGTGAAATAGATTAAGGTGTGTTTGCTGCGGGAGAAAGATGCCTTCTCTGAGAGAACGTTTTAGTAAATAGGTCTGGTGCAAAGGAAAGGGATTAGTAGAGAGGAATGCGTGATTAGAGGCGCTTCATTGTTATGATACGGGCTGCCTGGATATAGGAAAGGACCCGAGTGATGCCGGTTATAGTGAGAACAAAGGAGGGCCGCTAGAGCATTAGCCTTGGGCGATATACGGATTTGCTGTAGTCAAAGCCGCATTGGGATTATTAGTGAGTCATCGAGGGGGCTGCTAACAGCCGGGACCGCTGATTTATATTTGCCTTGGGGGTATACGTATAGATTCACTGCCTGTCGTATCTAGTTAATGAATAATGATGGCAGAGGAGGGGTCCCCCGCCGATGAACGTAGTTGATAGTTGCCGGGAATGTGGTGAACGGGGGATGCAATAGGTAATTATAAAGATAAATATAGACAATATGTCATAGTGATCTCGTTGGTAATATAAAACTAATTAATCTAAAAATAGAAATCAATGTATAAAGTAAAAGTTAATACAATTAATTAATTTAAAATAAAGTACAAATGAATAAATAAAGTAAAATAGAATACAATTAATTAATTAAAATTAAATATAAATAAGTATTAATGACTAAAAGAGCTGCGGTGTCACTTATGACACCCTCTTGAGCCGGCTCTGTGACAGTTAGACAACACTGATGCCCATTGTGTGTCAGGGCGCTAATCAGTCTGATTAATTAGGATAATCAATTAAACCCTAATTAGGAGTCATATGACACCTGTTAGGGTTTAATTGTACTAATTAATTGATGACACCTGTCAATTAGGGTCTAATAAGCCTAATTGGGAGGTGTCACCCAGACAGTCTGGCGCCAATGACACCCAATGACACCCATAGGGTGATAATTGGGTGTCATATGACACCCAATGGGTGTCAGTGTGGTCTAACTGTCACAGAGCCGGCCAAGACCCTACTATTCCTTCAATCAGTCTCCGTAGTGCAAGTATCTGAGCTATTGTTGATCTACTTGGTCGAAATCCGTTTTGGCTCTTACGCAGTAGTTTCTCTATGTGAGGCCTAATCCTATATAGAATCATTTTATTGTATATTTTGGCAGCTACCACAAGCAGACAGATCCCACGATAGTTTGTTGGTATGCCGAGGTCTCCTTTCTTAAGGAGAGGCTTTAGTTGACCTTTAGTCCAAATTGGTGATGGCTTTTCCCCTTTTAACATCCGGTTGCAAACATTCAATAATGGTCTGTTTAGCACTCCTGTTTTCCATACCTCCGCTGGAATTTATCTAATCCACTTCCTTTATTATAGGACATGCTTTTAATGCTTCTTTGGAGTTCATAGATAGATAGATTTATTTATAAATTATGTAAAAACAATAACAAATACACCAAAAAATGACAAAAATCCGTCATTTTTTCGACAATTTTAAAATTTTTTCGAAATGGCTCGAAAAAACCCTAGGTTATTGCTTAGCCGACGCCGGGATACGATAGATTTTTTTATAAGGATGTAATCCAGTTGTGCTTTGGTTCCATTAGGGTATTGAAAGGTCCATAGCTTCCCCTTACTCTTTTCGAATGTGTTGTTTGTTGGTATCAATTCACATTCTTCCATTAGGTCTAAAAGTCAGTACCATTTCTGTTAGAACTGGTGCTATAGGTGTAACCCTTGATGTCTTATGGGCCAATTTGCGCATTCATGTCACTAGCAATGACTTTGCATACACGTTCCGTGTATGCTATATCTATGTTTAAAAACGTGTGTGTCCACTATCCAGTGTAAGTGTATGCTATATCTATGTTTACAAACGTGTGTGTCCACTATCCAGTGTAAGTGTATGCTATATCTATGTTTAAAAACGTGTGTGTCCACTATCCAGTGTAAGTGTATGCTATATCTATGTTTAAAAACGTGTGTGTCCACTATCCAGTGTAAGTGTATGCTATATCTATGTTTACAAACGTGTGTGTCCACTATCCAGTGTAAGTGTATGCTATATCTATGTTTACAAACGTGTGTGTCCACTATCCAGTGTAAGTGTATGCTATATCTATGTTTAAAAACGTGTGTGTCCACTATCCAGTGTAAGTGTATGCTATATCTATGTTTACAAACGTGTGTGTCCACTATCCAGTGTAAGTGTATGCTATATCTATGTTTAAAAACGTGTGTGTCCACTATCCAGTGTAAGTGTATGCTATATCTATGTTTAAAAACGTGTGTGTCCACTATCCAGTGTAAGTGTATGCTATATCTATGTTTACAAACGTGTGTGTCCACTATCCAGTGTAAGTGTATGCTATATCTATGTTTACAAACGTGTGTGTCCACTATCCAGTGTAAGTGTATGCTATATCTATGTTTAAAAACGTGTGTGTCCACTATCCAGTGTAAGTGTATGCTATATCTATGTTTAAAAACGTGTGTGTCCACTATCCAGTGTAAGTGTATGCTATATCTATGTTTACAAACGTGTGTGTCCACTGTCGCGTAAGTGTATGCTATATCTATGTTTACAAACGTGTGTGTCCACTGTCCACTGTTCAGTGTAAGTGTATGCTATATCTATGTTTATAAACGTGTGTGTCCACTGTCCAGTGTAAGTGTAGGCTATATCTATGTTTACAAACGTGTGTGTCCACTATCCAGTGTAAGTGTATGCTATATCTATGTTTACAAACGTGTGTGTCCACTATCCAGTGTAAGTGTATGCTATATCTATGTTTACAAACGTGTGTGTCCACTATCCAGTGTAAGTGTATGCTATATCTATGTTTAAAAACGTGTGTGTCCACTGTCCAGTGTAAGTGTAGGCTATATCTATGTTTACAAACGTGTGTGTCCACTATCCAGTGTAAGTGTATGCTATATCTATGTTTACAAACGTGTGTGTCCACTATCCAGTGTAAGTGTAGGCTATATCTATGTTTACAAACGTGTGTGTCCACTATCCGGTGTAAGTGTATGCTATATCTATGTTTACAAACGTGTGTGTCCACTATCCAGTGTAAGTGTATGCTATATTTATGTTTACAAACGTGTGTGTCCACTATCCAGTGTAAGTGTATGCTATATCTATGTTTACAAACGTGTGTGTCCACTATCCAGTGTAAAGTGTAGGCTATATCTATGTTTACAAACGTGTGTGTCCACTATCCGGTGTAAGTGTATGCTATATCTATGTTTACAAACGTGTGTGTCCACTATCCAGTGTAAGTGTATGCTATATCTATGTTTACAAACGTGTGTGTCCACTATCCAGTGTAAGTGTAGGCTATATCTATGTTTACAAACGTGTGTGTCCACTGTCCAGTGTAAGTGTATGCTATATCTATGTTTACAAACGTGTGTGTCCACTATCCAGTGTAAGTGTATGCTATATCTATGTTTAAAAACGTGTGTGTCCACTATCCAGTGTAAGTGTATGCTATATCTATGTTTACAAACGTGTGTGTCCACTGTCCAGTGTAAGTGTAGGCTATATCTATGTTTACAAACGTGTGTGTCCACTATCCAGTGTAAGTGTATGCTATATCTATGTTTACAAACGTGTGTATCCACTATCCAGTGTAAGTGTAGGCTATATCTATGTTTACAAACGTGTGTGTCCACTATCCGGTGTAAGTGTATGCTATATCTATGTTTACAAACGTGTGTGTCCACTATCCAGTGTAAGTGTATGCTATATCTATGTTTACAAACGTGTGTGTCCACTATCCAGTGTAAGTGTAGGCTATATCTATGTTTACAAACGTGTGTGTCCACTATCCGGTGTAAGTGTATGCTATATCTATGTTTACAAACGTGTGTGTCCACTATCCAGTGTAAGTGTATGCTATATCTATGTTTACAAACGTGTGTGTCCACTATCCAGTGTAAGTGTAGGCTATATCTATGTTTACAAACGTGTGTGTCCACTGTCCAGTGTAAGTGTATGCTATATCTATGTTTACAAACGTGTGTGTCCACTATCCAGTGTAAGTGTAGGCTATATCTATATTAATTATAAATAAATACAACCGCACGGCCACACCGGACCATAGATCTATGTGAATAGTTGATACATTACTACACGGTGCTGCTATGCTGGTTTACTTGTACGGGATATGATGAATGATAGCTATAGTACAACAAATATATCTACTCGGATACTTAATGTTTATTTGCCAGTCTGATGCATATTCGTGATGCAATCATAACTAATGTAACATTATAATCAATTAGATTATTTACTCTTGAACAATTATAATGGTGAAGTTATATTCGAGTTCTTGAGTAATTGTACGAACCTCAGATACATCTGTTGGGGTAACTGATTGTCGCTGTTTCATAAGTCGTCGTTGTCTCTTCGACCGACACTGTTCTTCCGTAAGCAAACACTCCGGTAACATACCAACCTCGCGACATTTACGCAACCGACATTCCTGACACTTCCGCCTCATGTACATATCCATCTCGCATTGACTTCCGCGGGTACATTTATATACCGCGTTCTTGGTGATACTTCGTCGGAAAAATCCTGAAATAAACATTTATATTGTAATTAATTGTCATTGAGATTGAAGGATTGTCATGGAGATTGAAGGATTGTCATAGAGATTGAAGGATTGTCATAGAGATTGAAGGATTGTCATAGAGATTGAAGGATCTAATCTAACAATTACTTTGTTAACTCGCATCTCTCCTAATCTAACAATTACTTTGTTAACTCGCATCTCTCCTAATCAAACAATTACTTTGTTAACTCATCTTTCCTAATCTAACAATTACTTTGTTAAATCGCATCTCTCCTAATCTAACAATTACTTTGTTAACTCATCTCTCCTAATCTAACAATTACTTTGTTAACTCATCTCTCCTAATCAAACAATTACTTTGTTAACTCATCTTTCCTAATCTAACAATTACTTTGTTAACTCATCTCTCCTAATCAAACAATTACTTTGTTAACTCATCTTTCCTAATCTAACAATTACTTTGTTAAATCGCATCTCTCCTAATCTAACAATTACTTTGTTAACTCATCTTTCCTAATCTAACAATTACTTTGTTAACTCATCTCTCCTAATCTAACAATTACTTGGTTAACTCGCATCTCTCCTAATCTAACAATTACTTTGTTAACTCATCTCTCCTAATCAAACAATTACTTTGTTAACTCATCTCTCCTAATCTAACAATTACTTTGTTAAATCGCATCTCTCCTAATCTAACAATTACTTTGTTAACTCATCTTTCCTAATCTAACAATTACTTTGTTAACTCATCTCTCCTAATCTAACAATTACTTGGTTAACTCGCATCTCTCCTAATCTAACAATTACTTTGTTAACTCATCTTTCCTATACTAACAATTACTTTGTTAACTCATCTCTCCTAATCTAACAATTACTTGGTTAACTCGCATCTCTCCTAATCTAACAATTACTTTGTTAACTCATCTTTCCTAATCTAACAATTACTTTGTTAACTCATCTCTCCTAATCTAACAATTATTTGGTTAACTCGCATCTCTCCTAATCTAACAATTACTTTGTTAACTCATCTTTCCTATACTAACAATTACTTTGTTAACTCATCTTTCCTAATCTAACAATTACTTTGTTAACTCATCTCTCCTAATCTAACAATTACTTGGTTAACTCGCATCTCTCCTAATCTAACAATTACTTTGTTAACTCATCTTTCCTATACTAACAATTACTTTGTTAACTCATCTCTCCTAATCTAACAATTATTTTGTTAACTCATCTTTCCTAATCTAACAATTACTTTGTTAACTCATCTCTCCTAACATAACAATTACTTGGTTAACTCGCATCTCTCCTAATCTAACAATTACTTTGTTAACTCATCTCTCCTAATCTAACAATTACTTGGTTAACTCGCATGCATCTCTCCTAATCTAACAATTACTTTGTTAACTCATCTTTCCTATACTAACAATTACTTTGTTAACTCATCTCTCCTAATCTAACAATTACTTTGTTAACTCATTTCTCCTAATCTAACAATTACTTTGTTAACTCATCTCTCCTAATCTAACAATTACTTGGTTAACTCGCATGCATCTCTCCTAATCTAACAATTACTTTGTTAACTCATCTTTCCTAATCTAACAATTACTTTGTTAACTCATCTCTCCTAATCTAACAATTACTTGGTTAACTCGCATGCATCTCTCCTAATCTAACAATTACTTTGTTAACTCATCTTTCCTATACTAACAATTACTTTGTTAACTCATCTCTCCTAATCTAACAATTACTTTGTTAACTCATCTCTCCTAATCTAACAATTACTTTGTTAACTCATTTCTCCTAATCTAACAATTACTTTGTTAACTCATCTCTCCTAATCTAACAATTACTTGGTTAACTCGCATGCATCTCTCCTAATCTAACAATTACTTTGTTAACTCATCTTTCCTATACTAACAATTACTTTGTTAACTCATCTTTCCTATACTAACAATTACTTTGTTAACTCATCTCTCCTAATCTAACAATTACTTTGTTAACTCATTTCTCCTAATCTAACAATTACTTTGTTAACTCATCTCTCCTAATCTAACAATTACTTGGTTAACTCGCATGCATCTCTCCTAATCTAACAATTACTTTGTTAACTCATCTTTCCTATACTAACAATTACTTTGTTAACTCATCTCTCCTAATCTAACAATTACTTTGTTAACTCATTTCTCCTAATCTAACAATTACTTTGTTAACTCATCTCTCCTAATCTAACAATTACTTGGTTAACTCGCATGCATCTCTCCTAATCTAACAATTACTTTGTTAACTCATCTTTCCTATACTAACAATTACTTTGTTAACTCATCTCTCCTAATCTAACAATTACTTTGTTAACTCATCACTCCTAATCTAACAATTACTTTGTTAACTCATTTCTCCTAATCTAACAATTACTTTGTTAACTCATCTCTCCTAATCTAACAATTACATTGTCGACTCATCTCTCTTTGTTAACTCATATCTCCTAATCTAACAATTTCTTTGTTAACTCGCATCTCCCCTAATCTAACAATTAATTTGTTAACTCGCATCTCTCCTAATCTAACAATTACTTTGTTAACTCATCTCACCTAATCTAACAATTACTTTGTTAACTCATCTCTCCTAATCTAACAATTACTTTGTTAACTCATTTCTCCTAATCTAACAATTACTTTGTTAACTCGCATCTCTCCTAATCTAACAATTACTTTGTTAACTCGCATCTCTTCTAATCTAACAATTACTTTGTTAACTCATCTCTCCTAATCTTTCTAACAATTACTTTGTTAACTCATCTCTCCCAATCTAACAATTACTTTGTTAACTCATCTCTCCTAATCTAACAATTACTTACTTTGTTAACTCGCATCTCTCCTAATCTAACAATTACTTTGTTAACTCATCTCTCCTAATCTAACAATTACTTACTTTGTTAACTCGCATCTCTCTAATCTAACAATTACTTTGTTAACTCATCTCTCCTAATCTAGCAATTACTTTGTTAACTCATCTCTCCTAATCTAACAATTACTTTGTTAACTCATCTCTCCTAATCTAACAATTACTTACTTTGTTAACTCGCATCTCTCTAATCTAACAATTACTTTGTTAACTCATCTCTCCTAATCTAACAATTACTTACTTTGTTAACTCGCATCTCTCTAATCTAACAATTACTTTGTTAACTCATCCTAATCTAACAATTACTTTGTTAACTCGCATCTCTCCTAATCTAACAATTACTTTGTTAACTCGCATCTCTTCTAATCTAACAATTACTTTGTTAACTCATCTCTCCTAATCTTTCTAACAATTACTTTGTTAACTCATCTCTCCCAATCTAACAATTACTTTGTTAACTCATCTCTCCTAATCTAACAATTACTTACTTTGTTAACTCGCATCTCTCCTAATCTAACAATTACTTTGTTAACTCATCTCTCCTAATCTAGCAATTACTTTGTTAACTCATCTCTCCTAATCTAACAATTACTTTGTTAACTCATCTTTCCTATACTAACAATTACTTTGTTAACTCATCTTTCCTAATCTAACAATTACTTTGTTAACTCATCTCTCCTAATCTAACAATTATTTTGTTAACTCATCTCTCCTAATCTAACAATTACTTTGTTAACTCGCATCTCTCCTAATCTAACAATTACTTTGTTAACTCATCTTTCCTAATCTAACAATTACTTTGTTAACTCATCTCTCCTAATCTAACAATTACTTTGTTAACTCATCTCTTCTAATCTTTCTAACAATTACTTTGTCAACTCATCTCTCCTAATCTAACAATTACTTTGTTAACTCATCTCTCCTAATCTAACAATTACTTTGTTAACTCATCTCTCCTAATCTAAAAATTACTTTGTTAACTCATCTCTCCTAATCTAACAACTGCTTTGTTAACTCACATCTCTCCTAATCTAACAATTACTTTGTCAACTCATCTCTCCTAATCTAACAATTACTTTGTTAACTCATCTCTCTAATCTAACAATTACTTTGTTAACTCATCTCTCCTAATCTAACAATTACTTTGTTAACTCATCTCTCCTGATCTAACAATTACTTTGTTAACTCATATCGCCTAATATAACAATTACTTTGTCAACTCATCTCTCCTAATCTAACAATTACTTTGTTAACTCATCCTAATCTAACAATTACTTTGTTAACTCATCTCTCTAATCTAACAATTACTTTGTTAACTCATCTCTCCTGATCTAACAATTACTTTGTTGACTCATATCGCCTAATCTAACAATTACTTTGTTAACTCATCTCTCCTAATCTAACAATTACTTTGTTAACCCATCTCTCCTAATCTAACAATTACTTTGTTAACTCATCTCTCTAATCTAACAATTAATTTGTTAACTCATCTCTCCTAATCTAACAATTACTTTGTAAACTCATCTCTCCTGATCTAACAATTACTTTGTTAACTCGCATCTCTCCTAATCTAACAATTACTTTGTTAACTCATCTTTCCTAATCTAACAATTACTTTGTTAACTCATCTCTCCTAATCTAACAATTACTTTGTTAACTCATCTCTTCTAATCTTTCTAACAATTACTTTGTCAACTCATCTCTCCTAATCTAACAATTACTTTGTTAACTCATCTCTCATAATCTAACAATCTCTTTGTTAACTCATCTCTCCTAATCTAAAAATTACTTTGTTAACTCATCTCTCCTAATCTAACAACTGCTTTGTTAACTCACATCTCTCCTAATCTAACAATTACTTTGTCAACTCATCTCTCCTAATCTAACAATTACTTTGTTAACTCATCTCTCTAATCTAACAATTACTTTGTTAACTCATCTCTCCTAATCTAACAATTACTTTGTTAACTCATCTCTCCTGATCTAACAATTACTTTGTTAACTCATATCGCCTAATATAACAATTACTTTGTCAACTCATCTCTCCTAATCTAACAATTACTTTGTTAACTCATCCTAATCTAACAATTACTTTGTTAACTCATCTCTCTAATCTAACAATTACTTTGTTAACTCATCTCTCCTGATCTAACAATTACTTTGTTGACTCATATCGCCTAATCTAACAATTACTTTGTCAACTCATCTCTCCTAATCTAACAATTACTTTGTTAACTCATCTCTCTAATCTAACAATTACTTTGTTAACTCATCTGTTACGGTATATGGCGCTGTATCCATATTATTAGTCATCATGCAGTATGCAATATTAGTCCGTTATGCAGTATGCAATATTAGTCTGTTATACTGTACGTAATATTAGTCCATTGTGCAGCGTGATATTTTAGATAAGGCATAATAACGCAGTGGTATTTAGATAGGGAAATCGAAACACCCATATATTTGAATTCATCCATTTTGTATAATATGTAGCCCTACCTACGTAATTTTGTATTAGGATATTATATGTAGATAGTTCCAGGGTAGCGAGTTTATTCGAACCCTGGATTTTGTGCTTGCTGATATTAGCATCAATAGGGCTAGAGATAGGGACGCTGTCCTGGCCATTCAGCAGCCAGAGACGTGAACCATTACCATATATGGTAATAATTTGAGCAATAGGGCTACAATCCGGCCTCCTTATTGGATTAACTGCTTCCAGGTTGGTCTAATGCTAGCATGGACTGGAGAGCCAATAGGAGAGCGATTGAGTCACCCTATTGCATCATCCCAACCGGATCACCTATAAATTGGCGGTGTGCTGGTAGAGCCTTACTGTTTTACTGTTTTTTCAATCTGTCACTGCTGTTGTACTTGCTGAGCTGTCTCTATTCAATTTTGACGGATTTTAGAGTATTTTGCAATTTGATTAATTTCTTGAAATGATTTGCTAGTGCGATTACTCTTGCTTGTGTTTCTCAATTAATTCCTTCGATTACTGCTAATTACAACTGAACTATGATTTCTACTTTTGATTAATGGTTCTATGTGATTCTTTCCTGCGCAATAATCCTAAGGGATTTCTGAGACTGTCAGACTTTGTGATTTGCATGCGCCGCTACGGTAGCTATTAGCGTAATGGAGGGCTAAGGCGCCAGCGGGCGGTGGGCACATCGGGGGGTTGGGCGACTAAGGGAGAGCGGAGGATTCAAAAGCGAGCAACGCTGGCGTGGGGTCACCGTTGCGGTCGGGAAGTTAACGCTGTGGTACGCAGACCAATCGCCGGAACAGTAATTAGGGGGCTGATGATCCAGGTTTCGTCTCTATTTAGTATTAGGGGGGCAGGAATCAGGTTAGTTAGGAGTCCTATAAGTACCCGGGAGAGGCCTGCACGTATCACAACGTTTCGAACGTTGAGCGTGGAGTACGAATAGTGAGTCGCATAATTGTGAGCTATACAGTAGTTAACTGCATAATTGCGAACTGTGATTGCTGACGCTGATTGGTGTGTTACTGAAGTGTGCCTATGATTGTGAATGTTTAGGTAGGCGCTCTTTTCTCTTTGATTGATTTCTATTTCTTAGTTACAACAATTAGTTACTGATTAGGTCAAAGTAATACGGCAATTTAGGCTATTACTAGCGAAACCTGTTGCGTGATAAATTAGAATTACGTATTCTGGAACTCTTAGTAATTAGTACGCTGTTAAATATTTGTGACTGTAATTGATTAGTAAAAATTTAAGAATTAGTACGCAGCATAGCGGAGAGTAGCTAAGGTAATAATTAGAGTACTGTAAACTATTCACGCTGAGCGGTTATTTGCATTAGCGGGCAATCAGCTAGATCGCACTATTCGGTACGCACGAAACGCTAGTGGTTTGCTGGCCTAAAGCCAGCTGCAGGCAATTTTAGACCCAGAGCGGTACTATCCACGAGAGACAATTACTGTACCATTTTTGATATTTTAAATATTCTCGCATTCACACATTACGTTAGGGAACCCCCAGTATTCGCGATTAGAAAAGACGTAGGTAATAGCGTGCTTTAATAGTGATAGAATTAGGCGTAAGAATACTCTGAGTGCAAGGCCTCTCGCACTCGTCTTAAGTAAGCTTAGGGAGCCGACTCGGGTTTATTGTTTTGGTTATTCCCGCGTGGCTCATAGATTCGAACAGTTAGCTCTCTGTCGAGCAATCGGTAGAGAAAGGAACAAGCGATTTTGCAGGAGTTGTGTAAAATTAGTAAGTATATTAGCGGACGGCAGATTAGCGCCATCTAACGGTAAGTAGCGGTTTTGTATTTAGCAACCCTTACAATTTAGTAATAGCACGCTCCTGATCCCCTTTACTTAACAGTCGAGCAGTCTTTGTGTCTTATTGGTTAGACGAGAACTTATTAGGTTGGCAGAAGGATATTAACGGGTATTGGTCTGTTCAACAGTTCTGCTGTTAGTATAGAGGTCGCGGTTGTTTATCAGTGATACGTGAGTATTGCTTTGCTGTACCGCGTACAGTAAGGCAGTGAGTATTCTTAGGCTGTTAGTTTAGATCACTGATACTTCGTATCAGTGATACGTGAATTTTATTGGCTGTAGGCTGTAGCGTACAGTAAATAGTGTATTCTTAGGCTGTTAGTAGTATCACAGTATTGAGTAATAAATTAGAGCACGTGATCGTCTGCTGTAGGCTATAGGCTAGCGTACAGTAAGACATTGAGTATATTCTTTTAGGCTGTTAGTTTAGATTACTGTATTCACTGGCTGCGTACAATAGTACAGTAGTACATTAGACTGATTGCTGTTACTGCGTACGGTAGAAGGACATTTGTTTGCCGTACCACACACACAGTATCATTAGGCTGTTAGGTTGGTGTACTGTTTTACTTACTGTACTGCATACAGTGGATGTACGGTAGTGCGTTTTTTGCTAATTGCGAATACAGCAGTTCCTTAGGCCTTAGGGCAAACTGTAATTAGTAAGTTTTTTGAAAATTATTAGCTAGGTTTGCGAGAATTCAGTTTCGGTCAAAATTATTTTGTAAAATTCTAGAGTTTTGTACCGGTATGTTAGGTAACCGCTTAGTTATTTTATACCATCTGGAGATACATGGCAAGACGGAACTTCTGAGTTTGGGGTTCGTGTGGGTCTGCGGGTTCGGTTTGCAATCAGCGAAGGGCCTGAATCTTTGGACGCGGACGTGGAATCTCACAGCAAACAAGGTTGGTTGTTCTGTTGGCACCAGTGTGTTTGTGGAAGCAGTAAAAAATTATCGGTTGTTTAACTGCGAAGCTGAACTCAATTTATTAGTTAGGATATTTAGGTTTAGCCGGCCATGGTTTTTTGAATCGCTCAAGTTAGAGAGAGAGTTAGAGAGAGTCACAACCCGAAGATGTAGCCACGCGCTAGTGGATACATATAATATTTGAAATTAAAATTACGTTGATTAGAGCTATATATATATAAAATTAGAAATATTCGGGTGGCAAGTATATTTTGAATATTTTGTATTAGATTCAGAGTTATTTTGTGCTATACCGGTATTTAATACTATATAGTAGCTATATAATAATATTTTTGTTTAAATATTGTGCTAGTATTTGCTATAACTATACCCCATTAAATTCACAATATTGCATTGCGAATTTATTTTGACATTTTGGACCAACTGATTATTTGACAAATAATTTGACCGTGTTTCGGTTAAATTATAATTATATCTCGAACTTTGCGAGATATTTTTGCCGGAAGGCAAACATTATTTAGACTATGAGTGTCTCAGACAAGGAGGCACTAGAGGACAGCTACGAGACGGCGGCTGGACCGCCGACTGACGATAGCGTAAATATTACTGTTGATGACAATGCCGACTATGACGACGCAGCGAGCGACGCTGACGTAAGTGAACAGGAGGACGAGACAGTGACTAGTGAGGAAGAACAACAACCTCAAGTAATAGTATTAGGATCCCCTACCACTACTGTAAGGAAGGACCGCACAGCAGCCCGGACAGAGGTGAGTGATAGGGAGGATAGTGTAGCAGAAGCGAGAGCCCGTG